>JAZDUA010000316.1:507500-795000 GCA_038098605.1 Gryllus longicercus
TGAAAATTTTGAAAATGTCCCATGGGTTTCATGTAAAATACCACCCAAAATTAAAGTAAAGGTTTCAAATTCCAGGGTCCGCGACATCAACTAGAACGATTGTGGAATATCAATTTTGGAGAAAATCGGCTGGACGGTTTATGCGCTAGCGTTGTGCACAGACGGTCAGACAGACGTTTGCCGTCAATCGATTTTTCGGTACGAAGGACGCACTAAACGGATTCTAGCTACAATACGTGATAGAGGATTTTTTTTCGCTAAATTTAGCAACTAGGTTTATCAACATTTTCCTTACCAGGGCCCGGTAATAAGAGTTTTGTGTCAAAAATTCGCCGTTTTCCGGCGCACAATTACAAATATTTCTCTTCTTACGTTAGTAAGTGCGAGAAAGTAATGTTAAACTAAGGGCCGTCCATAAATTAGTAACGCTAGAGAGGGGGGGTGAGACAGCGTTACGCTGCATTACATAGGGGTAATTCAATTAGTGTTATGTAATAGTGAAATATTTTACATTTTTTAACACTTATGGAAATACTTCTTTCAATCAAATCAAGTGATTTAAAACAAAATTATTTTAACTTTTTAGAAGTTGTTACTGAATTAGTGACTTATTCGAAAGAGGATCGAAGGCTTCCCTTCAGCGTAAAGTTCTGATGCCGCTTGCCGCAGAAATTATTGATTCGAAAAAAGTGAACAAGAATACTGTACTATTCATGCACTCCGTTTGTAATTAATTTCTCCGATTCCAACATTTTCGCTTCTCTACGTAGAAACGAACTAAAGGGGAACCATGCTCACAGCTTCGGCCTTAGAAAGAAGCTGTGTTTTCAAGCAACTTAATCTACACAATTTTTTTTATTCCATAAATTCAAACGTCACTTATCGTTTAGATACTTAATATTTATTCATTTTGCAGGTGGCGAAATACATTAACAATGGAAAGTATGCAAACACGCATTCGCACTTATTATTCATAGAAACATGCATATGCAAATCAAATAGAAATATGCATCTGCTTATCTTGAATTACAACGGTAATATCAATTCTTGTCTCCAAAACTCTCTCACACTTCTCAAATCATTAAACACACTCCCTTAGACAACACAACAATTTTCTCATCTTTGCTTATGAGATATTGATGATAATAATAAAACTACTACTAATAATAATAATAATAATAATAATAAATAATAATTATTATTATTATTATAAACTGCTTAAGAAAGTCGATCCAGATAGCTGAGATCGCTTGGGCAGTAGTGCCGTCGCGTTCTCGGACGGAAGGATCGTGGTTGGAGCCCCGCCTCGGGCATCGGGTGTTTGGGTATGTCTATATGTTTGTGTCGTCCATTCACCCTTCATTATAATAATCATAATTCCAAATCTCATACCCCCCCAGAACTAGCAACCCCGGGGGATAAAACATTGATTCATCATAGATTGCTGATCACCCTTCCAAAGGAGTTACATAGGAGTAAACTTGCCACGGGATAAATGTAACTGGGCCTCGATAAGTGCAGGTGAATGTCCGCGTGGTCCTAGCTGGCCAATTCGCAACCAAAAATATCTGCTTAAGAAAGAAAATGGCGAGAGACATATTCTATTAATGAAATAAATAATAATAATAATAATAATAATAATAATAATAATAATAATAATAATAATAATAATAATAATGTCGGCCCCGTGGCGCAGACGGTTGCGGTAGCCGTCGTCTATGCCGAGGAGGTTGCAGGTTCGAGTCCTGCGTAGACATGGTCGTATTTGTGATTGTCCCTTCACCCCTCATCATCAACCTATCATTTCATAATTCACACTTCAAGGCGTAACAACCTTGTTGTAATCCAAGGATACAGCTGAAAAGCTGATCCTGGAAGAATTACACACGTTGGTCGTGTAGCGTGGTCAGTAATGGCCTATACGCCAATAATAATAATAATAATAATAATAATAATAATAATAATAATAATAATAATAATAATAATAATAATAATTATTATTATTATTATTATTATTATTATTATTATTATAGTGTGAACTTGTGTATACTATGACGTAAAAGCGCAAATACTATTTTCCTATCCATTTGTTACCTTTTAGTAACAAAATACGTCATTAGTAATTTAGGTTACTTAAAGTTTCCAAAATTTTTCGTTGCAATGTTATTTTTCGATCGTTACTGTATGTATTTCTGTCACGTCTTTAGAATTCGAGCCCCAGAAGGTGGTTATCAGTCATAAAGCATTTTTTTCAAGATTGTTGGAGTTGTAAAATAATTTAATTAAATAGAACTAAGTATGACTGCCGAATTTAATTAGAATGTTTAAACATCTCAAACCTTTTTTCTTCCATGTATTAATTTACACACTGAAATGGTGTAGTACACAAGCGTGTTTTCAAGGAGTTGGAATAGGAATTACGACAACCCTGAATCACACACGGCCCAAATATCGCATACGACATCGCCAGCCGTTAAGAGGCTCCATGCACTCGCTGTTCGGTGAGGCGTCATCACAAAACCGCGTGAGTCTGTCATTTACCGTGCGAGTTCACGCAACCTCGACAGCCAGACCTATCGACTGGACTCTTGGAGCTTCGACATAATTCAAATAGTTGCGAGTAGTCCCCCCACGGAATTGCAAACGAATTGGTCTGGTAATTGGAAGGAACTTCAGCTATGTCACATTAAAGCATCAATTTTATCGAAAACAACTTTTAATGCGAAGGAAAAAAATCTCTCCAACATAACCTAAAGCCCGTTTGAGCTAGGCTGCCAGAAAAGTTGTTTGTTGGAAGCGTTTTAGGAAAGTCTGCAGTTCCCTTCATTAACCAAATGGAGTATGGGTGGAAGCCAAAAATAGTTCATCAACAGGCGTTCATTGATGTCATATCTCTGAAATATTATTTAATTCTAAAAATATGACAAAAACGACTTTCATTCTGTATGTATTGTAATATTCTATAATATTGAGTTTAACACGTACATTTCGATGATGCAAAACGGCTTTTTCGAATATTCACGTAAGCCCTTTCATAGCATAGAAAATTCAATAATATAAAGAGTGAATTAATGCACGATGCAATTTATACATATTCAGCTACTACCAAAAATATTAGAATTACTACACGAAAAATAGAATTGGAGCAGGATATATTCATGAATGGCAGCGCGGTGCAGTTCCGTTGCCATCTGCGGTGACCGACGTTCTACTGTAACATTTCCGGGTAGGCAAATGACCTCCAGAGTTCTTCAGCGCGCCTTCAGTTTCTAAAATGTCCCGAATGTGATAGATACTGCGACGAAAGCGGAAAGAAACTTTTACTGAAAACTATGCCTCTCAGGCCACGACGCAAAAGGAAATTGATAATATTATAAGAGTGCTAGTGTTTTTTACACCTGAATTACTCATCTCTAAATTCATTTCAGTCCATTCTTCAACTGTCTTCAACCTTATATAAATAGATAGTTAGATAGATAGATAGATAGATGGATATAGATAGATATGTCACCTCCAACTATAAGCCATCGTAACTTCTAAACGGTTCCCAATATCGACATATAGTTTTCGCTCAACAATGCGGAATCATGGGGATGATATGGTGTAGGAATATTGTTTGAAATATTTTTAGTTTTCGACAAATATAACCATCTTTGATTTAAAATGGAACCAAATATTTGTCTCACTAGCAATAGACAGAACATCAAAAGACGAATGCAATAATGTAGCCTACGTTGATATTTTGATAGTATAATGTGCATAAAATTATACTTTCTGACCTAAGATTATTAAATGAAAAGTGCAATTTTTCCTGTAGCTGCCGTCGCAACTGTCACTTTTGGGTAACGTGACCTTCATGGCCTCTCCCCTCTCCTCGTAAAAGTATCGACGCCACGAAAGCATCCTTTCCATATGGAGACAGTTGAAAGGGTTGCTACAGGAAATCTTGTATATTTAAATTAAAATCACATGGCGGAAAATATAATTTTATTCTCAAAATACTATCAAAACATTAACATATGTTACATCATTGCATTCATCTATTTATGTCTATCTATTGCTAGTGAGAAAAGGTCATTTTCAAACTTACAAGAATGAGATCAGGCTTAATGGTTTAATGGCTTAAAGAATGGCTTAAAAAGCCATCGTTTTGCCGGTCCGGATGGCCGTGATCGCTAAGGCAGTTGTGTCGTAGTGATCTCGAACCAAAGGATCGCGGGTTTGAGTCCCGTCTAAAACTAAAAATATTATACACAATTTGTCTACGGCATGTTACTTTCCCCCATAATTACGCATTGTTCAGCAAAAACTGCATTCCGATATCCTGAACCGTTTAGAAATTATGGGGTGATCTATAGTTGGTGGGACACGTCTGGAAATATATTTTCCTCAGCGTTACATAACTTTCTTTATACTTTATATTTCTTATATTCCCCTAAAGTATACGTAAGTAGTATGCGAGAAAGTTTAAATGCAGCTCTTTGTTAGTGGAGCAATGCTGAAAGGACTTTAAATCAATTGTCGTATAAAATCTTTGTTTTGTGTTCTATTCTAATTTGCGTCATATGAAGGAAGTTCTTATATCCGAGGCCGTAAGATAATTTAAAACAAAATGTAGATAATTTCAGTTTGTAACAGCTGTTTATATCATTGTTTTGTATGTTTTAATCAGCAACATTATCAGCTTTTACAACTCTTGCTTGCGCATGATCTCTGAGTCAATAATCTCATGTCTTACGAATGTCTTTGGACGTCAATAGTTTTTTATGACAATTTTTGTATGCAATTATGTTATTTTGTAGATACCGTGGGAATGAGTTGGAAAATCGTACATTTTGCTTTGAGATATTACTTAACCCCCATGTTTGTACTACATACAAACGTTCAGAAGAATGTCTGTCTTGCTTGATTCAGAATTCAGAAATTTAAGACGCACTCTTCACAAAACCCTGTGAGTCTTCTTTCAGTTCGCAAGACTGGAAGTATCCCAAGAAGTATTTAAAAACATTTAAATCGAAACTAACAATGCTACAGAATGGTACAGTCTTTCATATTTGAGTTGGTTTCCTTCTGCGTAATCTGGACTGGCTTTTCGGCTTTGCTTCACCCTTAATTTAAGAATTTAAGAATATTATAGAAGACTAAAACCTGGTTCTATAAACATCTTTTGATTATCAACATTGGAGCCATTTTGAGAAAATGTCATTTAAACGTTTCTGAAATTGATCAATTTTGAGCTCATTTTCACAAAAAGTTTTGACTTTTTGAGAAGAAATCAATTCGAGAATTTTTCTCACGAATGCATCAAATATATAAACTCCCGTGATATAAATATTAACGTTTTGACGGACAAACAGATGGACAGAGTTCTCTTAAATCAATTTTACTATATCACAGTCCCACAAAACTTGAATTCTGAATTCACATTGTGTTCACAGTTTCCCTCAGGCGATCTCCGTCTGTCATCTGTCAATTAGCAGTTAGAGCCGGACATTCAGGGAGGGGGGCTAGAAAGATATCTCAGTGTGTTTAAAAGTGTTCATTTTAAAGAAGAAATTGATGAAGGTTACATTTTTTCTACCTGCGAGAATAACGAACGGTTATATATTAATAGGATGAAATTGGGAACATTATATCAATTATTCGAAAAAGTATTTGTTGTATTGTAGCACTACAACTTGTTAAAGCAGTAATGCATTAATGCCCATAATTTCCAAAAAAAAAAAACAACTTGTGGATGTAAATAATGTACTTTCGATTATTATAAATTATTGCCTACATATGTTTTTTTGTTTTCGGTTTATGTTACTCTGTATTGATTGGTGAATCACTGATGTCCTTTTATGAAATATTCCAATCTTCATGTGAATTATTAAGCCTAATAAAATGAAAGAAAACCAACAGGACTTAGTGAAATGTCATGGTGAAAGACTAAAAATTAGGTCGAAAGAATTTCGTATTTTAAAAATTAATGGAATTTGAGCCACGCATGGTTACAATAATATATTTAAATGTTTCTTAGTACCTAACGTTACATTTCGTGTGTTTGTAAAGAAAACTCCCTTTCTTATCAAATCATATGCATAAGCAATGCATAAGATGTCACTTAGTATCTTTCTAAAACAATAAATCAATTAGTAAATGATCACTCAACAACATCAGACCCTACGTGTAACCATATATTTTGACAATTTCATTTTCAAGAAAATTTGCAATCAGAAACCTTAGTTTAAATCTTAAACCTCAAACTTAAGCTGCTGAAATATTGTATTACTTTTTCGTCAGAATGCATCACTTAATTATCTCAAATTACCGTTCACGTTTATTTATCGAAAAGTATTCAAACCGTCTATCTGAAGTAGGAAACTTCTTCACTCATCCTAATTTCCTGGTCGGCGAATGCCACGAACGCCAGACCTATTGGAAGCCGAGGCCCCTTCCCACGTCGCGACGGCGGTGCGCTTCCGAGCGCCGCGGCTCGTAGCAGAGCATTGGTTTGAATGGAGGCCTTCCCACGTGCAGCGGGCGGGCGCTGCTGCGGCAAGCAGCGGAGAACTCTCGCTACGCGAAGCGGAGGGCGTACGCACCACCGTTGGCCGAACACAGCTTTAAATGGTAGCATTTCCACTGTGCAGCCGGTCGCTGCGTTTTACCTGCTGCGGTCCCTTTGTTCGACGTCGCCGGAGAGTCGGCGAAACCTACCCTACAGAACCCACCCCCTTCCACGGCGGGCGGCGGTGCGGCCGTGGCTGCAGCGGTGGCGGCGTCGGAAGGGCTCTGCTGCTCGTCGGACGCGCGCCGCCGTCGCGACGTGGGAAGGCGCGCTAGGCCGCGTGAGCCGTGCAGAGGGACAAAGACCCCTCTCCATGCATTTGTGCGTGTTGCGTTTCACGAAGATTCCCAGGCGGCCGCGGAGCAGGGCCGTGAAAGGCAACGCAAAGAGATGAACGCCCTCATTTGAAATCGCGACGCACGTAGGCAGCAAGGCCTCTCACGGAAACTGAAATCGTTATCAAGTGATTGCACACAAAGAAAAGTCACCCGTAACACACGCACCTGCAACCCTTTGTGTGTACTTCAATCCGAATGAAAATTAGTTGCTGAATTAGAAGTGACAGCTAGCACAGTCCAGGAACAATATGAAGTAATATTCTAACTTTATCCTATCGTATATGTTTGAGTATGTAGAGCGCTTGGTGTGATGGAACGGCAACCCAGTACCCAGCAAACCCATTCTCTCTCATTTCTCGCCTTTGTCCTCCTCCCTGACTCTACCTTTCTGTTCCCTCCCCACATTGTTTTCCCTTCTTCCCCTTTCTCTCCGAACACCTTCTTTTCCCTTTTCCCTTTCTTTCTGTTTTTTTTCTCTTCGTCAATTCTTCCTTCGTTTCCTTTCTTCTCACTGGCTTACTCTTAGCCCCTTTCTCTCTTCCATTATTTTCCCTTGTCTATTTCTCTCTCCCACCGTTCCTCCGCTCTCACTTCATTGCCCCCTTCAGCTGCCTTCTCCTTGATACGATTCAGAGCCTCTGAGGGCTTCGTGCGCATATTGCAGTGTGTCTTCGTGGAGGCGCTGTAGAAAGTCCAAGAAGCTGGGCGCACAACTGAACGCCGGCGTTGACGTCACGAGCGCGGTTTCTCTGCGTCCGGCATCCGCCGGGGGAAACAGGAGAACACGAGGAGTCCCCGCCGGCGCCTCCGCCTCCGCCTCTGCCGCCTCTGCCGCCGCAGCCGCCTCCGCTGCTGCTGCCGCCACCGCCACCGCCACCGCTATCACCACCGCCACCGCCACCACCACCGCCATCGCCACCGCCACCGCCACCGCTACCGCCACCGCCACCGCCACCGCCACCGCCACCGCCACCGCCACCGCCACCGCCACCGCCACCGCCACCGCCACCGCCACCGCCACCGCCACCGCCACCGCCACCGTCACCGCCACCGCCACCGTCACCGCCACCGTCACCACCGCCACCCTCGCCGCCAGCCCTGCCGCCGCCACAACCGCTGCCGCCACCGCCGTCGCCGCCCCCCCACCCCGCCTCCGCCGCCCACGCCTCTTCAGCCGCCGCCAACTCCAACGCCAACGCTGGCACCACCGCCGCCGTCGCCACCGCCGCCGCCGCCGGAGCTATTATTATCCCTGACGCGCAAGGGGTGGCCTGGCGCGCGGGGGCGCGGGGCCGAAATAGCCCAGTGGCGTGGTCGCCTTGAGGTCCACTGGCCACCACTTCCCGCCGCGCCAGCCACAGAAAGAGTAGCGCTTTCAAAGAATTCGAGCTGAGTAATGGTGTGTGGTCGTCTTTTGACTAGAAATGGGGTCGCTCACCTGATTGGCCTCCGGGTCGACTTGATGAAAGGTCTTTTCTGGCGGCTAGAAATGCACTCTGCGCTTGATGGCTGATCAAACATACTCTTTGCCTTCTTTTAATTCTTTCTTTGAACCTCATTACTCTTCTACGTATTGCTAAATGCCAAGTATGTTTTCCTATCCCAGTTGGAACGAACATTTATGAGGTACACTTGCAGGAGGCATATTTGTGAATGGCAAATGAAAGTCGTTTCTTGTTCGAAAAATTCGATGACTTTAATTTCCAAACTATAAGTACTTCTTCTTCCAAATTCCGCAAATCTGCTGATATTTCAATCAAATCTGATCGCTACCCCTTGAATTTATCTCCATATCCGTTACCGCATGACTTATATTTATCATTAACATCGTCTTGGTGATCGAGAGTTGTGATGAATATTGATGTGAATGGTAATGGGTGGGAAGTCATTAGATGGAACTCCAGGTGGGGTGAGAAGCCAAGCACAAAGCAATCGCATGGTGAAATCCCCCTTGCCCTACTCCGCACCTCATCGCACGGTCTCCTCGGGTACATGGACGAAGCTCCCAAGCTCCTGCGTCCCCAAGGCCGCCAATATTGTAGTAAATTATTCGAATACTATATCAGAATGGTAAGATAAGCAATATTGCCTAGCATTGCCTCTATCAATAGGGAGATACGATAAACCAAACAGCTACATGCAAGAATAATTTCGTATATTTTTACTTTTCGACCAATTTTTAAATATTTTCCAGTACTTGCTCAAGAAAGCCACCGTTGCCTTTGTAGCCAATCATTCATTAAACAACTCGACCCGTTCCGTCCCTCCTTCCATTCTGTCTCTTCCTTCCTCCCCGCGCCTTTCACTTGCACACCGATCATTTTCATAACGCGCATTTACATTAATATGATGTCAAAATGTGAGTTATTTCTTGACTCTTCAAATAAATTATTGTTATTGTATTTTGTTGAGGATCCTTGCGAATCCAAGTATTATTGCCTTCTTTCAGTGAGGATTTTTGAAGGGGTTCCCCTCGTGTCTACTACATGAAGGCCGCTCCACA
Organism: Gryllus longicercus; assembly: GCA_038098605.1. Lineage (NCBI taxonomy): Eukaryota > Metazoa > Arthropoda > Insecta > Orthoptera > Gryllidae > Gryllus > Gryllus longicercus. The sequence continues at coordinate 516,895 of JAZDUA010000316.1, forward strand.
CATTTGACATTCGCCGAGTATTCTTGCCGTCTTTGAGTTAAGATTTTTGAAGGAGTTTTCCTCGTGTCTACTACATAAAGGTTCGCTCCACACATTTGACATACGCCGAGTATTCTTGCCTTCTTTGAGTTTGGATTTTTGAAGGGGTTCTCCTCGTGTCTACTACATAAAGGCCGCTCCACACATTTGACATTCGCCGAGCAGCGAGCTACTGCTCGCACAATCCCGAGCAGCTGATGTGTTCGGCGAATGTTTGCTTCCTTTGATGGGTCCTAAAGACCGACACGCGGTGAGTGGGGGCAAGCACTGAATGTTCGACACTCGGCAAAAGGCGAGCAACTCATCCACACTACTTGGGATTCGGCGAGCGGTTGCTTCATACTCGCCGAACAATGAATGTGTGGAGCCGCCTTAATATGTATGAAGTAAATGTGTTGTGTCCAAGTTAGAGGAAAACTTTCTTCCCTACCATCTGTTATGTTTGACCCGTCTACAGCCTTTTGAAAATCTTTTTTCTTCTACTTTTCCAAGTAATTTGAAATATCCATGCTCCCGTCAAGGAAAATATTCCGGAGTGTTACAAAATAAGCGTCGCATTCTGATTAGAAATTTTTATGCGCTACATTCATCGACAGATCCTTAATATTGTTGTCATTACTGATTCATCCTAATTCACTTGAAGTGTTTTGAGAGAATATATTCCTCTGAGATGATAAGTTTTTTTTGTTGGTTTGATTGTCCTAGGCCGGTGGCTCTAAACTTTCTTCTACAGGGGGCCGGATAGAAAATTTTTAAGAGTCTACAGAGCTAAAATTTAAATTTCACAATTAGATAAAATTGATCGCTAAATTGTTAAGTTACATTTTAATTAAAGAACTAAAAAACAATTAACAATTCACAAATTAATTTTTAATACACGTATGGATACGTACACACAATTCTGGACATAATAACGTAATAATTAATACACATTGAGGGATACAATTGGAAAATTTCAAAATAATTACAGGCCATTATTTTCTAAAACACAGGAAAGATAAATAATTGTAAAACGTACCTCAATGAGAGCAATGAAATTGTTTTTAGATTCTAACAATAAGGTAATTTGTGGATCAATTTGTTCTCCAATTATTAAAACGTCTCTCAAATTTCCATCACTTGAATTACCTCTGTACTTAGACTTCACAAAATTTATTGTCGAGGAACACATCTATCACTTGTACCAAATATTGCCAAGAAACTTCTGGAAAAGTTTGTAATTTTTTGGTTAAAGATCCATTATTTTTAGAATTCAATCAAATTTCTTTTTTGGAATTTTCCCTGCATTGTATATATATTTGAGGTCAATTATTTCCATTTGAATAGCTATTTGGACTCGCTCATTATATAGGTGTTGTGGTGAGTTATCGTTGGCATTTCTAATGAAATAATTATATGCGTCGACATTGCCAACAATATTATTTATTAAAAAAGCAGCTTTCGATGGCTTAGCCATCGTCATCAGTTTTCTGCCGTATGGAAGCCACAAAAACGACTACGTTTTCGGGTACTGGTAGTCGTTTTTGTGGCTTCCATACAGCAGAAAACTGATGATGATGGCTAAGCCATCGAAAGCTGCTTTTTTAATAAATAATATTGTTGGCAATGACGACGCATATAATTATTTCTTGCTCATTATCTCATGAAAACGGTTTGTGAAAAACTATTTGAGTCTAGAACTAACATTCAAGTCAGTAAATCTACTTTTAAAGTACATTCATAGTTCTGAAAAGATTTCCAAACAAATGGCTGGTATGTGCACCAAAGAGCGTGTAGCAACTTTGGGTTGGCGGGCCGCAGAAAATGCAGCTGAAGGCCGGGTGAGGACCGCGGGCCGTGGTTTAGACACTTGTTTTAGACTATCGGAAAGTGGACAATGTTGAGTAGTCATAATGTGAAGTGACTGTAACCTAAAAAACTTCTGTTTGTCTGTCCATTTGCTATTAGACCGCCCGTATGTCTGTCCTGTGGTCACAGCTAGCGCCTAAACCCTTCAGCGATTTTTTTCAAAATATATATTCTCCTATCTATTTAAATGGACTCAAGGCTCATTGAGTTGAAACGCACATTTTGAGTTTTGGCAATAGTTTACATGAAGCCTCAACAACATTTTCAAAACTTTCTCAAAAATTGTGTCATCGAATAATGTAAAGATCGCTTAAGAGAGTGGTACAGGTCTCATTTTAGTTGAACTCTCGGACTTTTCGAAATTGTTAAAGTTCAATTTGTTTCTGTGTCTTTCTACATCTGCATTATTGAAAATAGAGATATTTTGTGAAATAAATGTGTTGTTAACAGACATCTTGAAATGAGGTTATGTACAATTTTTGGAGAATATGAGTAGTTTTGGTGTAATTTGGCGTGAAATAGAGGCAATTTTTAATTTTTTAGCAATTATCTTTCTAAAAAACTGCTCTATTTTTTTCTTTAATTTTTCTCCCAGTATTTATAAAAGTCGGTAAAAAATTTGTGTTTGTCTCATTTCCGGCAAACGTTCTGTATTTTCGAAAATTGCAAAAATTTATCATTTCAAAACTACAAAATTAAAAATAGGGATTTTTGTGTTAAGCAAAATCTGTTCTAAAAATTTACTCTTTAAAAATGATAATTCTTAATGATTTTAAAAAACAGGTTTTTCGCTTAATTTGTGCTTGAAATTAATTCAATTGGTAAGAAACCATTTTCTCAAAAACTGTTCCAAATTCTTTCGATTTCTTTAATTTTTTTTCGCACGAATAGAAAAAGGGAAGCTTAAAATAACGGGGTAGATCATATTTTCGAAAATTGTGAGTGAAGGAATAATGCGAAAAAGTATATGCGGTTGGAGCACCTATCGGTTTGTATTAAGATGATCTTCCTTTTGGAGCTATCCCTATTGGAAATATTAAAAATCCCACATTGAGATCCTTCGTTTGCCTTTCTCGCAAACGAAGCGTTGTTTACTAAACGACAATCGTCAATATCATCACCATGGAAAGAATCATCGTGGTGCAAAGCGCAGTACAAAATACACAACACCAACAGCTTTTTTTAACTTGTTGAATACTGGGTAGCTCACAGTTTCTGCTATTCAGAACACGACTAGAACATTGGCATGCATTAGCCCTCGAGTCCGCCATACCTGAGGGCCTTTCACAATACAAGGAAAGAGAAAATATTTCCACATTTCACAGATGAGCTGAGTTATTTATGGAAGGGTATTTTCGCGGACGGAAAGTGCTTCTAATACCTATGACCTTGTGCTTGAAAGTAAACCCAATGAGTCATTCGGCACACCGCATTGGAAAATTTGCCATTTGATTTCTCACTCTTACTCTAGGGGAAAAGCGTCTGGTATTAAAATTCTCTTATATCTACTTCTGTATGCAGGAAACTAATGTCTCTCTTAAATGCGGAGAGAAAATGCCCATAAGCAAAGGAGATTTTGGTGTTGATATTAAAGCGAAAGGAGCTTCATCGTTTTTCCTGTTTTCTTAACAAATTGAATTGTTTAAATTCAGAATTCAATATTTTATACGGATTTTTTGCAACAAAGTACTTTTACAGCGAAATTAGCATATTTTCGCATTAACGCGAAATACCTGCTAAATCCATTACAAAGACCTTACAAAACGGATACTTCCAAAATACTCTGCGAATAGGAAAAGACGGGGAATCTAGTAAGTTTCTGGAGTTGTACAAATTCGGCTCCGTGATTGATTCTCGGTCATTCCTCCTTTCTGAAAACGACTCCAGATTTATAACACTATTTTGCCACTATAATTGAACGCTGTAATTCTTGTTTTACGCTCTGGTACTGTCAAATTCAAAACATGTTGATGTTTCTTAACATTGATTTTCGAAGAAAATGAAAGTAAAATTAACGTGATAAAGCTGATTATGACTTCCGAAAAACACGTACACGAGAAAATAGTGCATCTAGACATAATGCATACATTGATAACCCATATTGTTTGTAGGTGGAATCCTCTTATAACTTCATTCGTCTCAGAGAGTATCTGTACAATAAGGCGATTTCTTCGTTAAAAATGCCACGGATAGTACATTGCAAATACTGCAGAGGAATCACTAGATATATTCTAATGACAAAAGCAAAAAACTAATTTTCTAATTTGTTTTATGTCTTCGGCGCACAGAAAATGTGACACATGTAAAAACCGGTCATTACTTAAGTGTTTAATATTATAAAATATAGTCTGTTTTTACTTATCAAAATGTAATAAAGATAAATCAGAAGATAATCCGGTTGTGGAATAAAACGCTTTCTTCAGTCGAGGAATAAATGGCTCGACGTAGGACCTGTAATTCCGTTCTCATGCATATAAAAAATGGTACTTTTCATCGACAGTGCATCGACTATACGAGTGACAGATGTAAACGAAGTCCGCTGAACAGAACTCCCGCAGACTAACGAGTCATTCGCAGTGCTCCGGTTTCATCTACCCACGAGCAGAACGCATAAGGCACAAGGCTCTCTCTCCCAGGAGATTCGCTCCGTCGCCCGCTCGCGCTCTCAAGGTCACCGTTCGTGCGAAGCGACCCACACGAACATTCCGGGCATCGAGGTCAATTTTATTGCGGGCGCGGCGTCTTGCGTTGTTTGCGCGTCGACGCGGTGCGGTGTGCGCGTGCGCGTGTGAATAATGGAGCAAAGTAGGTCGAAGGCAGCGCCTCGAGCAGCGGCCCGTGGCTTTCCGCTCTACGTGGGAATCGGGCAGGCAGATTCTCTTCCGGGCGTGTGCGCGCGAGGAGAGTCGCTCCTTGGACTCTGTGAGAGCGCCAACGAATCGCTGTTCGCGCTCGCGCTCTTCCTCGAATGGTAATCGACTTGAAGGTTACAGCCGTGAAAAGGTTTGAAAACGAGTTTCGTCTCCACGAACTGTTTGTTTTAGTGGCCCGAGGATGATCGGAAACGACTGAATGGATATTTCGGGTACCATAATTCAGATGAATTGCAGGTGAAACAAACATTAGTTGTATACTTCTTCTTCTTCTTCTTCTTCTTCTTCTTCTTCTTCTTCTTCTTCTTCTTCTTCTTCTTCTTCTTCTTCTTCTTCTTCTTCTTATTATTATTATTATTATTATTATTATTATTATTATTATTATTATTATTATTATTATTATTCAGCGTGCTCGCTTTCCACTATGCGGTCCCGGATTCGATTCCCAGTCAAGCCATGACTATAGTGTGCGTTTTCCTAGCAATGTCCCAGTATATGTAGATGTGTGACGATGAGAAAATTCACTTCTCAGGTTGAGAAGACCGGAATACGGCGTGGGTATGTCTTCGTGCAAACCACACGTACCCCATTAACACATGGCCGTAAGGCAGGGACGTCGCCGGTAGGTCTGAGCCCGTTCACTGGCTGTCGCGCCAGGTACATGCATACATTATTATTATTATTATTATTATTATTATTATTATTATTATTATTATTATTATTATTATTGCAACTCGAATGTATCAGTCATTCCACACATATCAATAATGCCCCGTTTGGAGTTTCTGGGTATTCTTGATATTTTCTGAAGTACTTTAGTTTAGCCGCAATTCACTATGAAAGTTTATTATTTAATTCCTATATTAATTTATAATCTTAGTTTGAATTAATGTACATGTTGAGCAATTCATTTTTTTAAAGAAAGGCTGTCTCTACGTCCACAGTCTTTCTTGGAGGGGAAACAAGAGAGAAGACGCCTGCGACGTTCATTCAGACGAATCATGTTTTGTGCGCTCTGTGTTGTGAAGAAAATAAATGAAGATCCTCATTCCGTAAATAACTTTTCGGCTTCGGGGCTTCGAAAGCTTGGAAAGTGAAGTGCATTGGAATGGAATGGGAACAAATTAAGACTTTACAACGAGTTTCGGGTTAGGTATTATTTATATATAGTTAAACTCGCGGAAATTAGACAAATTCTAAATAAATGTTTCGTTAATTGGAAAAAGTAAATTATTAGCGAGAACGAAAATAGTTCAGTTAATTCTACGTGTTTCGGAACCTCCCGAAAGAGAAAACATAAAATGATGCACGAATCAATGCAATATCCGTACCACTTTTAATTCTAAGTTTACAAGAACTTAGGGTTCAAATGTTTTCGTTTTAACAGAAATCTCCCCCTCAGGAATTGTTCTTTTGCCGTACCAAAATTTCCGCATTCTTCTTTCGACGACGAGATTTCGAGGGGTGGGGGAGGAGATTGATAGTTTAGAGTTAGCATGTCCAATATTTTTTTAAATTTATTTCTTGGCCCTTCGGCCTTTCGGGAGTTATTATTGACGATACATACATTACATCAGGAATAACAGTCTCTTCCATTTACATCACAGCACAAGTATACTTACTTGAGCTTATTTTTCAGTCTATACACAGTTTCTGTTTACCTTAATACAAAAATATTCAAAACTATACCTACTAATTAAATATACAAAAATATACAAAATATACATTATATAAAGATACACAAAAATACACCAAAATATGCCTTGAGTAAAAATACCACACTTGTGAATAACACATATATACAGTTATTAAATCCCATATATTATTTATAACATTAGTACCAGCGACTTATGGCAGCTTTAAGCGATCTTTTGGAAAGTATGACAGTATTCTGGATATTGCATAAGCTGTACGGCCAAGGTTGAAAGTTCTTTTGCCAGGACAAGCTTCAAGCCTTAAATAAAAAAAATTCGATAGTTTATTTATGTACTCTTTAATGCAGCTGACGTTTAATTCTCTTTGGATTAGTGCATTAGGAGCATGTCCACATTAGGGCATGTGGCGCTATGCCCTGCTTCCAGCAGGCACATGCCTCCGGGGCCAAGCTCACTGCTCGCGTTCAGATCTGTTCTGGGAAGACTAGATGCGCGGAGGGGCATGCCCCAGCTCGTGTCTAACTTGTGGGCTTGTCTCAAACTGTTCTTCCACTCATACGGGGAAAGAGCACATTCCACTCTCCCACGCGACTTGACTTGTCTTCGTGTTACTAATACTCCCTTCGGGCATTCTCCACCCCACTACTTTCAGAGTGATCGTTGGGAAAGCCGGGATTAGACCTTACCTGTGTAGGTTTTGCAATGATTAAATGACGTTGGCCTAGCAACGTATTATTCTTGGGTTGCCATACTGACACACTTCAAAAAATAAAATTTTATGGTAAAAGGGTATAAAGTTTTCGTTTGTAGTTGAAATGGACAACACGCTTAATGATTGGAGGATTTAAAGTAAGCATTACTAAAAGGCTTTTTAATTACAAATTATATTTATAAGTATATTTTTTTAATAATTATAAATATATTTTTAATAACTATAAATATATATTTTTAAAATATCAGTCATAAAACAAAACATATTTGTGACAGTTACAGCTCATGAAATAATTAAATCTGTAATCCTTCTAATCTAATCTGATCCTTCTAATCTGATCCTAATTTGATCCTCTAATTTAATCTAGTCCATGTAAATATCTAATCCTTCTCCTGTAATCTAATTTAATATGTAATCCTAATAAATAGCCTACCAAGTAAAATAAAAAGCTGTTGGGTTGAAACGTTTGAGACATGAGGGAAATGTAATATGTAACAATACGACACAACAGAAAGGTTACTTTTCAATATTTCAATTTTCCATAAAATCGGCGGAGAAGGGTTTCTGTAAAAAACCCAATATGCATAAAACTGAAAACATTATTTTGAAAATAACAAATTACAGTGAAGGATTGGAAATTTCGATAATTTTTTATCATAGGATTTTCAAAATGATTATCACGTTGCTATAGTGATGAACTGTGGTTCAACATGAAGCCTTATACGAGTATAAATTAGTAATCAGGCCAATATGTCAATTCATAAAAGAAGAGTTGTATTTCCTTGTGAATTACACATTTGATTTACTGCAGGTGAAAAACACCCAATTTTTTCCGCTTCACTTTTTTCCTAAGATAGATTTATTCTTGCCTTTTTTAATTAATGAAGCAACATTTATACTACGAGTGGCGTTGATGAGAATGATATTTGACATTTTTTTGCTAAAAAATCATAATATTTTGCAACTTGAGACTTCTGTAAAACCTTTTTACTATCTTGCTACTGCTTGCGCAGTAGAGAGATTTATGTAATGCTGGACAAAAAATGGCGAATTTTCGTTAGAAAAACTCTTATTACAGGATCCTGGTAACGAAAAAGTGGATAAATCTAGTTACTAAATTTAGAAAAAAAATCTCCAACACGTGGAAAAGCACGAATCCATGATTTGTGGGTCCTTGATATCGAAAACTGGAATAACGGCAAAACGTCTGTCAGTCCGTCAGTCCGTCAGTCCGTCAGTCCGTTTGTGATCGCTAGCGGCTTAACTGTTCAGCCGATTTACTCTAAAATTAATATTTTCCAGTCACTCTGGCAGATGTCACGGCCCCATGAATTTCAAGCCAAAATTTTAATTTTGGATAGCACTTTACGTGGGAAATTTTCAAAATTTTCAAAAAAATGGCTCCATCCTTTTTGTATTAGATTTTGTTATTGAATAGTGTGAAGGACTTCTAAAAGAATGGTTCAGGTTTCATTTTCGTTGAAAACTCTGATTTTCTAAAATTGCAAAAGTTCAAAATATTTTCAGCGTCTTGCTACAACTACAATTATAAAGATTCTTTAATTAAATCTGTTTGTTAATGACAGCTTTTGAAATAAGGTAATGTACAATATTTCGAAAATTTGAGTATTTTTCGCGTTATTTTGCTTGAAAGTACAGGCGAGAAAGTGTGTGCTGTTTTAGCTCCACTAGTTTCTCATTTACTGTTCCTATCGCCCTTCCGATTAACTTTCCTATTCTCCGAATCATAAAATTTCTCTCACCCTTTGCATATTTCCTGTTCTACCTCAGATATAATGCACTACTTAAGAACAATATATTCTCTTAGCTTCCATAATATGTATATCATCCATATCTTTCCTCTGTCTTAGCCGAGTGTTCTTAATTGCAGCTTAGATTCTCCCTGTGCTTCCTGCTCAGAAGGTATTGTTCATATACCAATTTACTGAACTACTTGACGTAACACTTAATTGTACCTCACCTTTTCTTTGTCACCTTGTTTTTCTTTTCGCATCATTGTTCGTGGCTCCCACGCCTTATGAACAGTTGGTCCTAGCATTTGCAATTTTTAATTTCCACTCTGCCACGTTCTTTGTGATCCTTCGGGTAATTGTTTACTGATAAGGTACGAGGTGGATAGTACAAATGAACAGATCAATTTTAGTACGGCCACACGCTTGTATCGAAAAAAATAGTTTCAGGGAAGAAACTTGCCATTTGTGGGCACAGATTCATTATTTTAAAAATTAAACAAGGCAATTTTTGTGTGACATCGCTTATTGCCTCGTCTCTAAAAAGTTTCTTCACGAATTCGAGGGGGTAGTGATATTATGTATACACGTATGATTATACTCCTGGTGATTATATTTCAACGGTTTATGAAACTATTTTTGAAGTTTTATTCAAAAAATAAGTGGTTTGCTATTTTTGAAAAAAAAAAAATATTCTGAACTATTGAGATGCGGATGATAGAATCCTTTTTTGAAACTTCCTCGTTAGTGAAACCAAGAATATGCTCGCTCCAGTGAAACATTGTGAGTTCCACAGGTTCTATCAGATTAAAAATTGTTTGCAGCCCGTCTAGAGTACTAGGAAAGGACACATGTTAGTCATAGGTATACTAGAATTCACACGTGAGTACTTCTATCAATTTTTTCTGCCATTGAAAGTGGCACATACTCAAGAGAAAACTTAACATCGCGGGGCTCAAGACCCGTAAGTAGGAACTATGAAGCACTTCACAGCAGAGCTTATTTCTCGCAGTTTCATTTAGAAAGAGTCGGTTGCACTCAAAGAACACACACCTACATTCTTGACAAATGCTATCGCAGATCCAAAAAGGCCGTGAATCATGCAACAGGGAATCGTTAAATTGCATCTGGTCAGTTTTCTTTCACTCTCGCTTCCCAGCTAATCCCCTTTCACTTTTCGTTACCTGAGAATACAGAGCCTGACATCATCCCGCTTTGTTCATCTGATGTTTCAGAGGGAGTGAAAATTTAGGTTCTTACTTATAAGTATATAGATGATCTGGCACCAATCCAGAGAAAACCTCCTACCAGTTAAACATAACAGAATCTTCGGAATTGTGTATGTTGAGTCAGCGAGGCAGAAAGAAGCTGCTGATAGATGATTTCGTGTTTTCTTTCCACAAACTTGTAAGCGGTGGTTTTCAACGTTGGCAATGCTGTAAAAGTTGATGCAAATGTTTCTTGAAAACAGACAGAAGCGAATAAATGATAATTGATCAATGTGGTTTTAAGCAGAACATCGATAACCGAAATCAATCGTCATCTTAAGGAGGAAAACAGTTCGGGGTGGATTTGGGGTCTGCCTTTTTGAGGTAACGTGCTTTGTAAAATTTGACCGCCGTATGTAGTTGGTATACGCCTGTGGGAAAAAAACACCACCACAACGCGTACCCTTCATGTCCCTCTTTCCACCTCTGCCGCTTTTTTCTCACGCCATTTTCCACATTGCCGAATTTTGAAGATATCTCAATTATCACCAATCTCTAACGTTAGCTTTTTTTCTTTTCTCCTTGTGTGCATGTATGCGCGCGTGTAGACCGACCAAGAACGCCCCGTGTGCCAGTCTCTGCCCGCACCTATACCCTGCGCGATGGTGTAGCGGTTAGCGGACTGTTGTACCCAAGTGGGCGGGTTCAAACGCGATCGAAGCCGTGGATTTTTAAGGGCGAAAAAATCCTTCGTACGCCTTCCTTCGGAGGGGAAGTAAAGCCGGCTGTCCCATGTTAGTAGATTTACTTGCATGTAAAATAACCACAAGTCTAAATGACGCCTCTGAGCTAAATTAAAATCGCCTGTTTCTCGCCTCTCCTTTCTTCGCTAGTGAGTGAAAGGAGCGTAGCGAAATTTGCGTGGTCAGACGGAAGAGCAGGCCTCAAGGCCTGAGTCTCGCCATGTAAAATAAGGCATTAATTCAATTCAATTCAATACCCTGGGGAGCCCTTCTCGCGGGAAGACCCCGCGCACTTGCCCGGCCGCAGGGCCCTCGGGGTATAGAAGAATTTTCTTAAGGATGGGATAATTTGATAGCTAGTGCTGGCAACACAACTGACGAGTCTGTGTCCGTTGTGTCCTTGAACTTAATAGACTCTCCTTCCTCCATTCGTTCGTTTGCAGTTGGTTAACTTGTAAATAGTCTAGACGCTCCCTGCTGTGATGTCCTCGTTCGACGAATATAGTGCGCCACGAGAAATAATTGAAATTAGGAAGTGCAGAGCTTGGGAACACTACAAAGGGGCGTAACTAAACAGCTGACGCGGCGGAGGGATACTTCTCTGAAGTACACGTGATGTTCACTTGTTTCGCGAACTGTCACTTTATCCCATCCTTAAGAAAATTCTTCTTATATATTCTTTCTTTATTTTTATTTCTTTTTTTATTATTTATTTTTTATATCGGGAAGCGCCGGCCGGGGCGGCGTGAACACTGCGGCGTGTTGTTGTTATTTGGACGCGGCGGCCGCCCGGAAGCTTGCGACAGGCGCCGAGCGCCGCCCGCGGAGGTGTTTGCCTGAGCCGAAGGTCTGGCCGCCGCCGCCTCCGCCGCCGCCGCCGTGGCTGCCGCCCAGTTCCGCGTGCCGCCTGCGCCAGCCAGCTCTCTTCCGCGCGGCGCGCGGCTGGAGGGGGGACTGGCCTCTGACGAGGCGTCCGCAGGCGCGCACATTAGGAAGCAGTTGAAGCCTGTGCGTTTTTCAAAATGGCACATCTCCTTTTTCGTTTGTTTTCTAGTTTGGGGTATCAATGCATTCGTAACGCGCTTTTTCGATCATGCTGCCAAATATTGGGTATAGAACTGACGTTTCTCGCACAAGAATGTATCATATTATACGTTTCTTGAGTCATATTTATTATACGGAATCTGAAAATCGATTCATATCTTGAACTGTGAGACTGAATGTGAATACTCTCTATTCCAAATACGTTACGCTGAAAATTCACGGATATATACACATTTCGAATACACGGATAGAAACATGGCCACGACATAATCATAATATTTTATTGATTGCAAACTGAACACGCTGTTAGATAAGAAAGCCGGCGTTGCGTGGGAAATTTCTTGTGCTCTGCCCTCCTTTACTGCTCTCGGACCTTCTGTACCCCGCCGCCAAGTTCCTACCAACAATTCCCTGCAATGCCTTGCATTTGCTGATGCAAACACAGATGTCAGAGTACTTGCTCATATATCCTTTGCGCTTATCGCAATGGAGCACAATGCTTAACGCAATACTCCGCCCCCAGTGATTCGGTACCGATGGCAAAAATCGCGTTTACCAGTTAGCGAGATCGCACGCACGATTCTCGATGTAGACCCAGAAAAACAAACGCAGGGTCTTCAGGTCGAGGGTTCATGGCGGCCAATCGAACGACACGGGCCGTATGCACCGAGGTGTGCGATAAGGGACCACTCGAAAAGGCGGTGTTTCGTTATCGCGACAGCACCAATATCCCGGCGCCGCTCGTTCTGCGCCTCTACAGCGTGACGTAATGTTCCCGTAATCTCCAACGGGAACGTGAATTTGTGCTTTCGGCGTTGCTACGAAGATATCACCAACGATGGTCCCTCTATCTTTGGGAGCATATAGTAACTGATTTCAATAACTGCAAACATTAACACAAAGAAAACTTACGCAAACCGTCGTTTTCGTTAAAATTCAAATTGTAACCTCGTAAATTACGTTTTAATTCGAAATGTTTTTATTAATGCTATTGAGAGTTAGTTTTCACTGATCTATCCGGTGATGAAATAATATATTTACATTAATGTTTATTCGTGTAAACCGAGACCCAGAATCCTATGATTGAAAAATTATATCTTGAGTCGACTGAGCATTAATGTGCGGGTCTGTAAGTGCGCCTGCTTGTGCGTGTACTTTAAACAGGGAGAAGCAAGAAGATTGAAGCAAGAAATGCCATTTCAAACCCAGCATACATGTTTTGTGTACAGCCAGCATGTATGTTTTGTGGGTCCTTAATGCCTAAAAATCGAATGACTACAAAACGTCTGTCTGTCCATCCGTCTGAGAAAAACGCTAGCGGTTAAACCGTTCGACCGATTTTCTCCAAAATTGATATTCCCCGATCGATCTGAGTAGCGTAGCGGCCTCTTCTATTTGTAAACTTTATTCTAATTTTGGGGGGTACTTTACATGACACACCTGGGACATTTTCCAAATTTTAGAAAAAAAAAGGCTCCATTGTTTTTTATTAAATTTTGTTGTGGGATAGTGTGAAGGACGTTTAAGAGAATGGTGCAGGTCGCATGCTCCTTAAAACCCCTGATTTTTCGACAATTGCAAAAGTTCAAAATTATCTTCGGCGTCTTCCTACAACTAAAATATTAAAGATAGAGATTTTTCCATTCACAAAATCTGTTCCTTAAAGATAGATTTCCAAATAAGGTCATGAACATTTTTCGAAAATTTGAGTTGCCTTTTGCCGGAAATACGGGCGAGAAAGTACGTGCTGTGCTAATGCTGAAGCATCACTAGTTTCATTTAGATTTTTAACACAGCGCTGCTTTCACAGAAACACTAAATACGACCATGCTTTCGTGTTGTGCAGGCTTACAGGTCCAGCTCGATTGACATTGAGACCAGGAGTACAAAAAGCAAAATATTGACGTAAGAGGAAGAAAATGCAAAAATATGCATCATTCTTATGAGAAGATGGCTAAAATAGGCATCAGAAGCTAAAAAAGGCAAAATGAAAATATACTAAAGTAACACCAGAAGAACAAATAAGTGATTCCTTTTGTCAAAAGTCATGAAATAGTAACAATAATGAAAATACATTTTGCTAAACTTCCGGGCTCTAGTAATTACTTAGCTCAATATAACTTAACTATGCATATGGTAGATGGCGCAATAGCCAACTTAAACTTTAAGTTGAAACTTAAAACAATGGTTGAGGTTACCTGAAGGTTGTGATTCTCCAGTCGGGATCAAGTTCGGAGAAAATGTGACAGGGACACATAACTTTCCCGCATACGTACACAGACGTATAGTATATGGAGTAATATACGTAGTATAGGGAAAGGGACGTAAAGCTGCGGAAAATCGATTTCGAGATTTCAACGGAAATACACGTTTTGGGTCCCCTGATACCGAAAAAGTGTTTTTTGTCTGTCCGTCCGTGCGTTTGTTTGGTGTATGTGAACAACACTAGCACCTAAACCATGTGTAGGATTGTTTCCAAATTAAAGAAACCCATGTCGATCAGTCACGAGTTGAATCTTTGAGATTTTGACAAACATTCTTCGAAATTTGGGAGTACTTTACATGAAGACTCCGCACATTTTCAAAATTTTCTCAAAAACGGCTCCAATTTTTTCCCTTAAATTTCATGTAAGAATATAGTACACTTATAAACGTGGCTTTTGTCCTATTTTCACGGTTTACACTGAATTTTCGAATATATCAAATGTATGGATTTCTTTCGGTGTCTCCCAACAACTACAAAATTAAATATAGAGATTTTTCCTTCAAATAAAATTTGTTTTCCATAGCGATTTCTTTCATTAAGGTCATGTTCATTTTTTTGAAAAATTTAGTCATATTCGCGCAATATTGCGTGCATTATGGGCAATTTAAAAAATACATAAACAAGATTTTCTCAAAAACGGTTCCAATTTTTTTCCTTATACTTTTGGTAGGGATTGTCTTAAATTCACTCTATGAGATGACATTAACGCCATATTGCTCTATTATTTTGTTTTTTTCAAAAATTACATAAATGTATTTTTTTGACTAGTCTCTCATGTCGTTAATACTTACATTAGTGGTAATTAGTTTACATTATAAACACACATATATATGTATATACATATACATATATATGTATATGTATATATATGTATATATATACATATATACATATATATATATATATATATATATATATATATATATATATATATATATGAGAGCAAGTGCTTAAAATAATGTCAGACAAAGTTTCTCGAAAATTCCTCTGTTTTCTCTGAAAACTAGATCAAAACTCAGAAAAAACTCAGCAGAAAACTCAGAACTTTTCAGAAAATCCATTTTGTGGGGAAAAAAATGGCTCCAAATTTTTTCTTCAAACGTTTAGTACGGGTAGTGCTAATTTCAGTTATTTCGGTGTATTATTTTTGATTTTTCAAAAATTACACCAATCTAAATAGTTTGAAAGATCTCTCACGCCGTTGATATGCATATTTCCAGCAATTTGTAAATACAGTTGTATTTGTGAGTTAAAGTACTTAAAAACTTTAAATACAGTTTTTCGAAGACTCAAAAAGTTTCTGTAAAAAAGAGCTTCAAATTTCGAATTTTCAGTTGTGCTTAAATGCCAGTATTTTAAAAACGTCACCAAATTTTTCAAAGAAAATGGCCATTTAGGACAAAGTTTTATTGTTATTTAATGATCTTAAAATAATATTTTCGTTCTACAATTAGGAAACCGAAAAATTAAGAAAATATTCAAAAAATGTACTTTGGGAGGCGATAGATGACAGCTGGCAAGAGTATGTGGCAAGTCCGAGAAGCTAGCCGATATCAAGGGAAATATATAATTTATACGGGAAAGTCTGTGCCATTGTGTAGCACCTCTAGTTTATTCTGATTGTTTGCAATGAGATTTTGCCGAGTCTGTGAACTGATAGTGAAGGAATTTGGGACATGTTTGAGGAGTTAGTAGGTAGATGGGGGACATAATGGAGTATAGTCTTTTAAGTCGAATTCTTCTACGTAAGGGAGCGATTTCCAACCCAAAGTTTGCGTATTCCATCTTTAGAAACACAGGCTTTGTCGCAAAGAAATACTACATACGAACATGCAGGAAGTACATGCAGGAAGAGTAAAGTAGCTACCATACTCGTATGACTCTGCAGATTTACACCGGGAGGTCTTGGTGTTTGAGTCCCGACGATGGCAGGTTTTCGACACTAGCTAGGTAGCTAGGTCGAGTTCAGTCGCTGTCAGGAGAATTCTAGCAGCCGGCTGCTCTGATCGGTTTTCCCTTGGTTTCTTCGATCAATTCCTGGCGTTGGCGGACCCTAACAAATTGCAGAACCTTGGAAAACGGATCACGAAACGCGCAATCTTTCCTTTCCTTGTCCTCTCCTCTCCTCCAGCAATAAAGCAGCCATCTCCAGCGATAAAACATGCATAACCCTTACAGGACAGTAGCAATTGACACACCCGGAAACACCAATAAATGAATTAATCAAGTATGCATCTTGGGGATGGTATTTTTGGTTCTTTAACAACGTTACTTGTTTTGTTGTAACAGAAAGAAATCTCTTTGTCATTTTGGCGGTTGTGGTGGGTGGCTGTTTTCTCTATAACACAGTTTTTGATGTGCAGTACGAATGCGTCAATAACTGTACAATACAGTTCAGTGAAAAGGAAACAATCACAACTATTTCCGTATTTTATTTATCAGAATTTATTTATTTTATGATTTTTTCATAATTTGAGTTTAACCAACTTTTCTTATTATTATAACAATATAAATAAATATGAGAAGTAATAAATAATTCAATGATTTGTATATTTGTTCACTCTTTCGGTAGATGGTCAATATATCGCAGGAGTTACAATTAGAAATATTCTAATACTAAACGGTATACACAATTTTCTAATATGATGGATTCATTTTGGGATATAGAGAAAAAAAATACGTGCGTACGGCCAAAACATTAGGGTGCTCAGCGGAGACCCGCACATCACACAGAGCGTCAGATAAAGAGGCACAATGAAGCAGCGCTGGCGTAGGTTGCGGCGAAATCGGTGGCGGGGCGGCGACCTCGGCGGCGTCAAGGCTGCAGCGCCTGCCCCTTCCTTGCTCCCCCGCCTCCCGACCGCCCGGTGATGGCGCGCACTCCTCGAAATTTTAAGTCGCACTTCGCGGAATTCGGCCGCCGCTTCGTGGCACTCAAGTCCATAAAGTCGACTTGACCTCAGCAGTCTCGCTTGAGACGCAGTAGCATGCCAACTTGTGTGTGCACAGGCATCAATGTAGAATATTGCGTGGATGCAATGTTGTTGGACGTTGCGTTAGCACTGAGTCATCAAAAAGTTCGTGAACAGATGTGGATGAATTGAACAAATTTATTTTTTATTCGGCAGTAAATAGTTAAATGTATGAAATAATGAAGGTCATATCCACAAAAATCTTTGATTCGCTCCGTTTAGAAACTCTATTTAAAATGTGAGCAGTTGTCACTACATATAAAATATGCCAACGATACAAGGAATTTCTCTGTTTTTTAAATATCAATCATTTGAGTCGTTATTAAGTAACATACAGGTCTATCTGATGAGAGTGAACAAGCTTATCTTGCACGATCTTCCTATTCTTGTTACATTCGCTTTACCTAACAAGAGTGTCAAGGTTTCGTAACCTAACGGAAATGTTAACTGCAAACGGCATATAGGGATTTGATAACAGCCCGCCGCCTGAGCCTGGTGCCGGTGGGAGATAGGGTACGTTAGGGGGAAGGATGGCGCGCGGAACTCCTGGGTGCGACATTCGCGTGAAGTTTATCGGCGTGAAACTCGGAAGCGAACGCTTTGAGCAGCTGTCCTTTAAGAAGCTCGTCCAAGCAGTGGCGACCTTTCAAAACTACAGCACACATAGTACATACATCCTACTAATTTCCAATGCGCGCAGAGTTTTAAAGAAAACAATGCCTTCCTCAGCTATATGAAACATACACACACACACACACGTGTGTGTGTGTATTCGCGAGGGGCTTGGAAAAAATTAAAAAATGTATGAAGTTTCGAAATTCGACTGAAAAAGCAAATATTTGATGGAGTTACTCCGCCCATTATCATACTGCGCGCACCGACTGAATTCTCATACTGAGAAGTGTCACTGCTCAAAACACAGTTGACGTCATGCGTCAACTAGGATCCCATGAAAAGGCTGCTCGCTCTTAAATTTTGTTGGGGGTGTTGCGTTATGAAAAAATAACTTTTTTAACATTCTGTGTATTTTAAGGAACTATTGAACTGTACGTCAATCGTACTATTCATTTATCGTGAAGGCAGTTTTTGTTAAAATATTTACTACAGTGTTATAGGAGATAATTTTATTAGTTGTTCTTCAGCAATGTGTTACTGTTTGGAAAACTATTGTGTGTGATTTTGTTCAGTAGCATTTTTGCAGCTATAGACAACTATTTTAAAAGCCTTTAATAGGCTTTTCTAGCATTCGGAAACTTGTTAACGTTGGTCTAAGAATAATCACAATTGATATAATTTACGTATAAAGGTATCGGGTAACCTGCTTGTGACCGTCTGTCCATCATTGATGGTTAGATCCCTCCTGTGAATCATTAATGGTTAGAACCCTCCTATCCACCGTTAATGTAAAGAATTGTACATGTAATATGTATAATTTACATATCCCTACACAGTATTTGAGTAACTCCAGAGTCTGTGGCTGTTCGGATGTACGGTTCCATCACTCACGGCTAGACTACTTCCCGAGCGCTAATTGAGACATCTGAGGCGTCTTTCGACGCGTCTCGGTCTCCTGATAAGGAACTGATAATGCTTTCGGATCTGTCCAGAAGATTCAAAAAAAATTCCAAACACGTGATTTTGCAAGTTTTGATGTTGCGATTGTTACGAGTATGCCGACAATTAAACCAACGTTACCTAATCTATGTAAATTGATTGTTGATTAAACAACAGTAGTAAAGACATTTTTCGCTCAATACGCCATAATGTTCTTTCATAACGTTGGAAACACTAATGTTGACATTTTTAAGTGAACAAGTTGAATTTTTTTAACAAGTGAATCGCACGGCATATTTAATTTTAATTAAACCAAACTTTCACAAATCTACGAACAGTTTTTCCGTGGAACTTATTAAATTTGAAGAATTTCAAATGAATACGGAGAAAACAAAACTGTGTGAAATGTTGGAGAATTAATAAACGGTCTTACATTCGCCTTCTCACTTTTACCTTCCTAAGTGAACAAATACCAATAGCAAATGAACGTGCCCCAAAACGTATTCTTATAAAACTTTACAAACACCTTATTCACATAAACATAAAGAACAATCGTCCTTTAATGTTTATATAGGCTCGCATACAAAACGGTTAATAGAGCAATTGCAGAGGTAAAAGTGAACACAAATTAGACTGCGTTTATGGAGTTTTAATCTCTTCAAAAATTAGAGGAGAAAAATATGGAAGTGTTAAGCGAATTCGGGGAACAAACAAATGTAGTTGCAGAAGATTTTGTGACAGAACTACTTTAGAATGATCTTATATTAAGATTCGAGAATAACTCAGAAGAACAGCTTAAAAGTGTTTATTGTGCATATTAGAAAAAATCGTAAAAAATGTAGCTGTACTAAACTCAATATCTGTATTTTTTACAGCGATTATAATTTTGAAATTGCAATATTACCAGTTCATATCCCTTAGGGAGGTATCATACAAGGCCACTGGGTGTTGGGAATTTTGAAGGGGAGTGTAACATTATGAGCTACTGCGGTTGATATGTCCAATGCCAGATACTGCATACGTATGAAAGAAATTAATTGTGAAAGAAATTGTCAACACATGAAAATACTTTTAAAACATTTTACAGCGTAGGCGACGCCACATTCAACAATAATGTAATAATTTACTTACAGTGGCGGTCAATAAAATTGACTCATCCTTAGCGACTCCAATGCTAACAAAGATAAACTATCATAGATTTCCCGCGCAAATGTCTCGGCCCGAGTTTATAATCAGTAACCTTAGCCTAACCTATTAGCACAAGACAGCAGTCAGTGGACCATTTCCGGCTAGGCAAAATAGAATCAAGGTTCAAAGGTAGGAATTTCATCAGTCAAAATAATAGAGCCTTTGTAATAAAACCACTGTAAAAATTTGCAATATAATATTAGTTTTTCGGCTGATTTCAATTTTTTAAAAATTGTTTGTGATAGCATGATGTACACGCGGTTTTCTTCCATTGGGTTTTTTATTAAACATTGTAGATGGGTCGTGCAAAACACACCACTGAGATTGAACGAAAGGTGACTTTTAGCATGTGGAAAAAAGGTGATTCAATGAACAAAATTGCAAACGAACTTCGTGTTTCGCGAAAGCGAGTCCAGTATGCAATTCACAAATGTAAAAATGTAAACAAAGAAGATTCCTAAAAATCGAGACAGACCGCGAAGAACGTCCCCAGGAATGGATAGAAGAATCTCGAAGAAGTTCAAAAGGGTTTATTCTTGCCAGAAACCTTGCTAGAAACAAAAAAATCTCAGGTTTATGGTGTTGAATTATCTACTTCAACTGTTCAGTGATGATTACGAGCTTCGGAAATTAATAGACGCGTTACAAAAAGAAATCCACGTGCCAAAACGAAATATTGCGAAGCGACTAGCTTTTGCAAAAGGACTCAAGGAAAGATGGATTCTTAGTGGTACAATGTACTTTGGACGGACGAATCCAGATATAATAGGTTTCCTCCTGATGAAAAGGCGTGTATGCGACGCCCTCCAAACCAGGAAAACAATCCAAAGTACACTTTAAAAACCCTGAAACATGGAGGTGGTGGTGTAATGGTGTAGGGATGTTTTCGAGGTGTGGTATGTGTCCGTTCTTCCTTATAAAAGGAATTACGAATGCGGAGATGTACAAAGAAAGATTAATGTAAAATCTGCTTTCTTATGCTCGTGAAGAAATGCCTTTCTTCTCGATGTTTATGTAAGATAGCGATCCAAAACATACCGCAAAGTTTGTGAAGTCCTTACTTGAGAAGGAAAAAGTGACAATTTTGGGTTGGCTATCATAGTACCCGGATTTAAATTCAATTGAAAATTTGTGGGAAAGTGTTGATAGAAGAATTGATTGATCTAAAGCAACTAATAGAGACAATTTGTGGAAAGAAAAACAAAAGACGTGGTATTCAACTCTAGAAGAGGAATACAGACGTCAGGAGAGCTCATTGAGAAGATGTCGGGCTGTACTAAAAAATAAGCAATATCCGACCAAGTACTTACGCATTCAATAGAAAGAAATGTTTATTTGTTTGTTTTTATCCATTTTCGAGGATTACATGAGATGACTATTTTCATTTGGCTTCTTAGAGAGATACGTTTTGTTAAATTTTTGTTATTTGTAAAATAATTTGGGTTTGAAAGCCATGTAATGAATGTTTATTCTGTTTCCCTATTGAGTACAAAATAAAAGATACGCTTATTATTTATAAAAAACGATTATTTGCAAAGCAAATTTCATAATTCCCTTATCATGACATGGTGGCTCTATTTGATTGACCGCCACTGTATATAATAATCGGGTAACCACATGTGTGCTGACTGTCCATCATTAACGGTTAGAACCCACATGTCCACCGTTGGCGCAAGTTCGGTGTCATGCGACGGTCTGCTGAGGGTGACTGGTCTCCTACGGACATTGTTTATAGTATCACTCGAGAGTATTGCTGTTGCTATTATTATTTGGTTTTATTATGATTATTATTTGGCTCGCGAATAGACCGACTTGGACCACGCGTGCATGCACTCTAAATTTATCGGGGCTCAGTACCATTATATCGGTGGCAGGTGCATGTAACTTTATCTGGAGATCAGCATTTAGCTGGATTCGATTTTTATTCTCCAGGGTAGATAGTCCTGGGGATATGGAAGATGAAATGATGATGATAGTGAAGGGGTGAAAGGACGACTCATCCTTACAGACATATACAAATACATCCATGCCCGAGGCGGGACTCGAACCCGCGATCTTCTGGTCCGAAACCACTCCGGCACTACTGCATTAGCAATCTCGGCCAGCGGACCGGCATTATGATGACGACTATTATAATGACGACTATTATTATTATTATTATTATTATTATTATTATTATTATTATTATTATTATCATTATTATTATTATTATTATTATCATTATTATCATTATCATTATTATCATCATTATTATCAATATTATTATTATTATTATTATTATTATTATTATTATACCCTCTCAGATGTCTCACGGACTGCGTGAAAGTTTTCTGTGACACCGTCCGCGTTCGATTCCCAGATGGAACAAAAAAGAGTCTGTAGCTTTCTAATAAAAATTTTCTCAGTTTATTTAGCTGCGTGACAATAGAAAGCTCAGGCAGTCCATATAAGTTAGGTATGGTGATACGAATGTCATTTTCGCCTCTTGTCTCCCTCACTCCCAGGTGGCGGAAATAAATAAAAACAGTCTTTACGCCTGGGGATATAGCTAGGTGGTAAATGCCGAATTGATCCGACTCCAGGTGTCTAATACATACACATATATTATTATTTTATTTTTAAAAAGAAGTAGATGAGGCAATATAAAATAGTAATTCGATTTATCTCGACCTGACGGTGTGGAACAGCCCATTTTTGTATTGTTCTTGATTAATTAAACCATTTCAAATAATTAAATATAAACATAATTTTATAACCATTTAAGATGTTGGAGACGCCACACTCAGCTAGTTTATATGTATTTCTCTTTTTACTAATATGCTACGTTGTGTGGAATTCATTATACGGTTTCAAGATTATCTTTGCAGAGATACCGATGCGATGAAATAAAATGTCGATTTCGTGAATAATTTTAAGTCATTTATTTCATAATTTATATTGGAATGTCTGAGAAAAATTATTTTTCAATGTACGCATGTACAACAATTACAAAGTATCCTCTAAATTAAGTTATCAGTTACCTTACTTTTATCGTATTCAAAACACCGACTTACTTTTCTAAGCAGTTTCGTTAGTAAGCACTTTAAAAATTAATTTCAGATTTACGTTATAATGATTCCTACAAATGTTTTAAAATATATTTCTTGAAATTCCGTGATTTGAGATACGAGCGTTATATAAAATATTATTCAATCTGAGAGATACTTCTTCAATTGTTAAAATCACCCTGTAATTAGTTCTGCTTCATTATGAACCACTTTTTCAGTGAAAGCGGATGTTATGAACAATGCTACATACGACGATCAAATAGTCGTCAAATAAATTACTGCCATTCCCAGGACCTCAGAGAATGTTTCTTCCGGTCTTTGATAGAGCTTTACGCAACGCATTATTCCACAATTTGCGAAAATGTAGAAGGAATTCACAAGACACTTAAAACAACTTAAATTAGTTTTATTGTAGAAAATTGTTTAAATAAATGTCATGATTGTATGCTAGTATGATTCAATCTCTTGTTCTATTCGTTCGTTGTTCCGAATTGGCTTTGAGTTGAAACAGGGTTTTATATGAGACTAACACTTTCGAAATTAGAAATCGAAAAATTCCAAAACAAATGTATTTATGTTTAGATGTGAAGTTATAAATGTATCACATATTCTAAGTCTTTTTGTGTAGACTGTCTGGTACCTCTTCCTTTCGTCATTCCCATGAGTGTTCTTCGAGGCCAGACGTGCCAGGATTGCCGGGGGACATTGGCACGAACCCACGGAAATTTAAAGGGGGCCGACCAACAGCACAACCACCGCAGCTGAGCATCTCAAAGCGCTTTTTTCCATAAATTATTGATAAAATCGTAGTATTATTGCAAGTCGTCGAAGTATCTGATTAAATTCCTTATTTAATATTAACAATTCTTATGTTTGTCTGTATTTACTGTCTATTAAACTGGAAACCATTAAAATAACTTACGCTAACGCAAGTAATTTCTGCATTGTTTGTAGTGAATCTTTCATGGAAATCTCGCAGTTTAATGAAAGCAATCTTCTGAAGAAATTTAGTTTAAGAGTGAATGTGAACAATGGTACCGTAGAATGGAAAGTCAATATGAGTGGCGCCAATAGCTGCAGCAACAGAATCCAGGAATCAAGAAGTGTGAGTTTTTATATTGCCTAAAGCATCTACATTTTCTCCTTGTGAGTGTGGCGTGGAAGTCGACAGCAAATCAAATCTTCTATAGACTGATACACTAATTCTTTGTTGCCTGGCAAGACAAGCAACTGGTTTGCCGCTTAGCCACCATTATCGTTCAGTAATTCATATGCATGTAACGTATTATGTATTTGGTATTTTAGGGTCATATTAATCCTTTTGCCTTGCCTTGCAATTCCTAGGTCTGGGCCTAGGGGTAAGGGAGACATGTGGTGAGCATGTCACATTCCCATCAACGTATCTAGCTTTTTGAACACGTGCGTTTTTTTCGTCACAGAGCTATAAAAACTGAGACGAATTGAATTATAAAGCAACGGCTTTAATTTTGCCCCGGATGGAAATCTAACCCTTCGCACCCGAATCCGAAGCATTATATTTTTTAGAGAAAAATAGTAAAAGAGCCTAGAAAACGGCAGTAATACTTGATAATAAACGGGGAATATGGGAGTGGAAGGCCGTAGATTACGAAATAGTTATAACGAGACATTGATGGAAACAACAAATGATTGAAAATAACGAGTGAGACTACGGAAACTAGTGGTTAGTAATCGATGGCAAATAATGGTTACATGTAATGGTAATTCACATGTAGTAGGCGATGATGGGTACCGATTGGTGGTTAGGGTCTTGTCTCTATCTAAAATTTATCTATATGTGAATATATATATATATATATATATATATATATATATATATATATATATATATATATATATATATATATATGGCACATCTACGAGTCCTTTCACCCAGAAGGCAAAAGGTTTATGTGCTGTAAATTTGCGCTTGATGACGTAGTAGAGAATAGATGAAAACTAAATAGTCATGGCATATACAGCCCACAACATTCAACAGAATTTTAAAAATATATATCGTTAAATAACTCCTAAACGAAGCGGCGTTCTAGTTTATTAAAAACTAAAATTTTAAAGCCGAAGGTCTCGAAGAAATGTTTCTCACACTGTAATCTACAGGATGATATCTTCTTCAACATTGTATTACGTTTTTGCTGGTCCGGTGCTTATCAATATTCCTCCACCTGCTCAGAGACGTGCAGAATCTGAAAATGAATGTGAATGAAGAAAGAGAAAGGCAGAGACAGACAGACAGAGAGAGAGAGAGAGAGAGAGAGAGAGAGATGCACTGAGAGAGTCAGACGGACTGACACAGGAACAGAAAGGGAGAGAGAGACGGAGAGAGAAAGGGAGAGGGAAGGAGAAAGAGAGAGAGGAGGGTAGAACTATATACACATTATATATATATATATATATATATATATATATATATATATATATATATATAATGTATATGTGACAATTTTAGACAGTTGAAAAGAAAGAAGAGAAGTTATGAGTGGCGCTGTAAAAGTGTGGGTTTACGCCAGCTGCGCTTCCCAGACATAAAGGAAGGGCGGCTTGTTAAAAAATTTACGGTCAGCCGTAACATCCGCTGCTTTATTCGTATCCCGAGAGAGAAGTTGTCATTTGTCAAGCGTAACCGCAGCAGAGGCTAGACGGCGCCCGGTGAGAAATCTGCGCATAAAGCAAATCCTTTTGCCATATCTCAGAACAGCTTGTACTGGTTATGTTGCGAACAGGAGCACCAGATGGTACCACCCTCGGAAGATTTTTACTGTCTGAGGGAAGAGAATTTATGAAAGTTTGGAAATCAGTTTCCCAAGTATTCGTATATTCTGAGCAAGATTTTAGTTATATGTCTAGTTCGTGCAGCTCAATATTACTACTTTTAATCGACACTCTGCTGTTTTCTTTTTTCCCGGACGTTTTAATAGGAGTTTTATCGCTAGTATGAAACTTACAACATTTACCTGTTTTTGCCATATTTGTGCCGGCATCGGACTTCTGATGTACTCATCTGTGAAGGATTTATTCTGTATTTATCGTCACAAACGCTAAAACCTTTATACAAATTATGGAAAAGGATCTCTTTAAGATAAAAGTTCCATCTGCGCACATTTCTTGAGCTCCACACCAGCTCCAAATTTTATGCCCTCTCTCTTTTAAATTATGAATAAATTTAGACATGGTTAATCGGTAACATTTGCTAACAAGAAAACGATCGTTTCAAGTAGAAACTATTTGCGTCGACAAACTAGCAGCATTATCGATTTGAAGATACTACTAATAAAGTAACTAAATCTTCAATTTTTGAATTTCAAATTTACCCCTTACTCACTTAATTGACTCAAGTTTCACAATATGTGGAAACGGTCGGTGACAAGTGCTACAGAACTCAAATGTGGTTAAATTTTCCTATTTCAGTTTCAGTCGCTTTGGTTGTCGGGGCCTTGTTTCTTCGATGGTATGTCAGAATCACAGCAGCACCTACTCGAAGAAGCAGTTTGGACAGTCAAGAGGTGATATTACTATGCGATGTTATTTTCAATGGATATGAAGGCGATAGTAACATATCTTCCATTAAACTTGTTTATATGTACTTTATTTTATATAAGTATATTTCGAAAAATATATAACTATATTTTGAGGAACGTTGTTGAAAGAAGATAAATGTAGGATGCAATTTGTGGAGACAGGTTGCTCTTATACTCGTTTTGAAATAACGAGTTCTAACTGCTTCTTGAAGGCAGTTTAAAGCAATATATATATATATATATATATATATATATATATATATATATATATATATATATATATATATATTGTGGCGTTATGGGATTGTGCAACCCCATAACACCACCGTATCGTATGTATAAACACCCACAGGCAGCGAGGATAGCAGGCGCGGAAATCAGAGGTGCTTAAACGCGCAGCCCGGTATCCGTTGCCCGCACTAAACGAATGCGAACTAGCGAGCAACGTTTTCCTTGTGAAGGGTTGAGAGAGGGGAAGCAGCCCCACCACTGAGAATTTCCCCAGGCGTCGGACGATAAATACGCGAACCCGCAAGCGGAAGCTCCCTTTTTGCTTGCCACCACTCGTCGAGTAAGCAGCATTTTGATCACCGCTCGCCGAGTCAACACTTTCGTTAACGTTAGCTTAGATATTGTTTGCCGCCGCAACGACTGCTAGGTAGGAGTTTTCGGCGTCGAACAGACGTTCTAGTCAGTCGTCCGCGAGATAGTGCAGATTCAGTAAAGTGTTTCTTCAATTAACGACACGGGAAGTAAAAGTTACCCGTTGTGAGAGAAGCATTGAAAGTTCTGGTTTAGCAAACTAGAAGTAGCAACGAGCGAGGAACTTGCACGAGTATTCGGGGAAAGTGCAAGGGACATTTTCACAACGTGGGCGCAGTCAGAGGCGCCGGTAGCAGTCGAGGGAGAAGAAGAGGCCGACTTGGAAGAACGGAAGAGGACGCAAGAAGGCAGCGTAGACGGCAGAGGCGAATCCCCGTCTCTTACGACGCAAAAGCCTGTGGACCGAGCGACGTCGATGCAGAGACCAGCGCACGACCATCAAGGCCAAAAGTGGGAAGTCCACGAGGTCCAACGCTTACGGCGCGGGAAAATAGGTCAAGTTCACGTCGGGCAGGAAAAACTAGTATAGGAAAGTGTTAAGAAATTGAGGACAACGGGTGGCAACAAATTGCAGTATTATAGTAGGAGACATTTTGATGCGCTATTGCCTGCATGAAACATTCTACTTAGGACACTTATTATCATGCTATTTTCAGACACATTAAATTGTAATTGAGAGTAGTCGCACTTGCACACATTTTCGTTCTTCGCATGTAATATTTTGACAGCAGGAGATTGTAAATTGAAATTTTGTTTCATGTGCAATGTAATTAGAATAAGCATAAATTTAGATATAATTAATTTTCCAAGGGAATTCCCAGTGTAGATTAGGGTAATTATTTCAGAGTATCAATTTCAGAGTAAATTATATGTGTTCCATTCATATGAGTGTGTGTTGTAAAGGTTTCTATTTGTGTTTTGATCATTCTTTGTAAAAGTGTGATTCTATATTCTTGGTTTATGTCATGAACTTACGTCACTAAAAGTTTATGGTAAATTATACGCTCATTTGTGTGCAATCTGTGATTTTTATTGTATCAAGGGTTCAAACCTTTCTCGCACCCAGAAGATCCTGCTCCCTAGATTTTTAAGCTCGCTTCACGAGCAAAATCTTGATAACCCGCTTACGGTTCATGCGTGCTGCTATTGAAGGTGCAAGTTGTGGGTGTAGGTGGGTTAGTTAGAATATATATATAAATATATATATATATATATATATGTATATATATAATATATATATATATATATATATGTAAAGAAATTGGATCCGAATTTATTGCCCACCCAACCAAACGAATGAGGGACCTTCTCATCCCTTTGACTACAGAAAAACTTTAACAAAACGAATATAAAAATATGAATTATCACGTTGGAAGGCTTGTCCTGGAGACTGTTATTTCTTCTTGAAATGTGGAAATGTAATGTCGGGATATATCGGAGAAATGGTATCTGGTATCGGAGAACCGTGGATGAGAAACGACAGTTTTCTTATCAGAGAAACGTAACGGAAAATGTAGATTTGCAGTAAACAGAAACCGTGTTTCAAAGTTCAAATGACGCACATGATTTCTACATGATGCCGCGATTCTAAGAGATAAATTAAAAATGATTAAAAGATAAATAGACAAAACAAAATGAAACGAAATTTATTTTAAATTATCCTTGGAACGGAGGAATATAATAATTTGTGAATATGTACTTTAAAACTTTAGCTCTGGAAACGATTCCTTGTAACTTACGATATAGTACCGTACATTTGTGATGTTTACTTTATATGTGAATGTTTACTTGATTGTGTACTTTACTCTATACTGAATGTGTGTAGTATTTTTTATAAAAAAAAACTAAAAATTATACTCAAAAACATTTTAAATTACTGTAAAAAGAAAAATAAGCAAGTCCAAATGATTTGAGATGTAATGGACCGCGCATACGATTTCGTCTTACGGGGCTGAATTTCTATTTTCGGGCAATACAAGAAAAATTGGAGGTAGGTCAAGCAGGTTTTCTGGATTCTTCCATTTTCCAGGCCTCTCGTTCCAATATTACTCCGACTTCATTCAGTTAATCATCATTATCGCTATCATCTGCTCCTTAGATCATCACTCACAGGCCTCAATGACCGCAACAGTCGAAGAATTCCTAAACCCCCATAATTAGCATAAGCAAAATAGCATAATAAATTAGCATTTGTTTGGGAGCAAATTAGATGAAAACTAGTGATGTTGACCGAAGCATTCTAACAGCATCCAGTGAAAGTTTTGGCTCCTGAAATGGAACAGTTGTTTAGTCAGCACATTCAAGCGTTAGAATCTCTTTACGAATATTAAATATTCCAAGAAAAATATTATGTGTCATTTGCCTTGGAGCATTTTCACATTTTTTTTCACCATTTCCGTTAGGTTCACGTCAGCTGGGACTGCACGCTTTGTGCTTACGTGTATTTGTCGAAGGAGATTAAATTATATGGGCGGCAAAGATTGTCAATAATGCACTGATACTCAAATGGTAACCAACAACAAGTGACGATGCGAAAATACTTTCTGCTCCGTACACACGTAGCAATACAAACAGTGGATGCTCTGTTGGAGTTTCAGCAATATAAGCGAATGGCGGCGTCTTGTAAATGTTTGTTCCTTGAGAATTTTTAGCGCTCTTACCCGGACAGTGCTGCACCGTGTTAGCAACGATGCAGAGGTACTGTATTTTAAATGTAAATATTACTCGTGTATTTTTTATTCTGTGCACTTGGGTTCACTTGTTTATGGAGAAAACATGAACTACCTCGACGGTGCGAAACTTAAAAGTGCCCAAGTGAGCATTAGGCCGAATGTGTCAAGGAGAGTTCATTGTTAGATAGATAGAATGTATTATTTCTGCACGTATGTTCATACAGTCTAGTGGTAGAACACTACAATTAACATATTACAATTAGGAATATTGATGCAATGCAATTATAAATATTTTTTAAGGCAATAATATGATAACAATAAAGACAATAACAATAACTGCATTAACTCTACATTTTATGACTGTCCTGCACAGATATTTTAACTAATAAATGCAGTGCACTGCCCTTCACTTCACTACACTTGCACTCCACTTCTCATTCTACTTCTCTATTGCACTACACTTCACAACAGGTCACGACACTCCAATTCAACTGCTACTTTAAATATAATTATATATTTAATAAAGCAATGCATTTTAATAGTAATTATCACAACACTAATAATAACAAGAAAATAACTATTTTCATAAGCTTAAGTTACTAATTAATAAATTTTATAAATGTCCTTTGTTAATATACTTTTAAATCTTTGTGCACCTAGACGAAAAGGGTTCCATGCTGTCGCAGGCAACTTATTCCAGTCCGTTATTGTTCTATTGTGAAGAAAAATTCCCAACATCTGCTCTCTGTGTCCTGAACTGAATTTTGCGCTTGTGATCCCCTCTAGTAAGTAAGTGGAACTACTGAGTCGGATGTAGATATCTTTCCAAGCTGGATAACCCGCATACGCTTTATGTAGGGCACGAATCACCTTAACCCTCCTGATTTTTAGAGACTCCCATTCTACTTTCTTCCTGAAATGGAACTTGTTTATTACATGTTAGACGCCAAATGTACATGAAATGCGAAAGCAACGTGGTAACAAAATATATATTCGAATGAGTATCATTGCCGTCTGGGAAGGTGGGGGGGGGGGGGCGTCCGCCGCCGGCCAGGGCGCAGCGGTGCGGGGGCAGCGGGCCCTCAGCTGACGCGGTGGGCGCCCGGCCAGCGCTCGAAATACGGCGCCGTGGCGTGATGTCCTCGAGCGCCAGCGCGGGTCAGGACAGGGGAACTCGCCCGGTCCCCCCTCCCTTCCCTCCCCCTCCCCCGCCCCCGCCCTTGCTCACAGAACGGTTCTAAAGGCACACACGCGTATGTATAAAAGGATTGTCGAAATTCGTCGTTTCTACAGTGATATTACTGCCACTCGCACATGGCCGAACCTCTTCATTTTAAGCGTGTTTTAAGTTTTTCACTTAAAGCGTGGCGAAGCAAATGTTTTTGCATTATGGGGCATATTCAATAGTAAGTGTGAAAGGGCTATTTAGTAATATTACACAAGTCCATAGGAACCAGAATTTTTTTTCGTCCAGCCCGGTTACATTTAGCGCCCTGCCATGCTATTCTCTAGGCTCAAATATGGGAACATTCTACAACTCCAGTGGAATCTGAACGCTGGTGAAGTTGAATAATGGAGTTTCACCTAAGTATCTCATCCTCGGTCCTTGTATTCCCAACTATATTTCTCCTTTTACTACTTCATCGCCTCATTTTTCCTATCACTTATATTTATTACAGTATCTGTGCTGAAAATGCCTTCATTTGACGCCAAATATCTGTCTCCTTGCTTCAAATTATGTTTTGTATTTACTTACTGGTGTCTCTCCAAGCAAGTCTCTGTATTTCGTTCCTGTGACCATTTCATTTCAAACTTTTAATTTTCCCTGAAAGATGGCGAGAAAATGATTGTCACCACCAATTCTGCACATGTCAGACGGCCAGAAGGCGAGCTTGTCTGAGGGGCGGTGCCCATTGGGGAGAGATACCTGCAGGTGGAAATCTGCCGCCAGCCGCGTGCAGGTCGGCATCCAGATCTTACCATCGAGCTGGATAAGACATCTTCTTCACTCGAGAAAACGTTCACTTGACTAACGAGACTAATCGGATTTTCATGCACAAAACCCTCTAAAACGTGCAGTAAAAACACCAAAACGTGCAAAAACATGAAATAAAAAGATCAAAACTTTGAAAAAC
Organism: Gryllus longicercus; assembly: GCA_038098605.1. Lineage (NCBI taxonomy): Eukaryota > Metazoa > Arthropoda > Insecta > Orthoptera > Gryllidae > Gryllus > Gryllus longicercus. The sequence continues at coordinate 548,759 of JAZDUA010000316.1, forward strand.
AATGTTATGTCTTCCAAAACCCCAATTAATCCACTTATCAACTTATATTTTGGATGTGATAGGTGAATGAAATATTATGATTTTAGTATTTTTATTATAATTAAGTTTACACAATGTTTAAACAAACTGTATTTGACGTTTTAAATATTATTAGTACACAAAATTCATTTAGCATATGAATTCAAAAAGTAAAATGAAAAATACAAATATACCTACCGAAATCAAAAATAATTACGTTACAGAAGAAATGTTCTCAATTGTTTTCATTATAATTTACAATTATATATTTCCAAAATTATTTGCTGAGAAATTATTATACCTTCTATAAACAAATGTGTTTGAGAGGGCAAATTTCGATCTACATTTACACTTGTCTGTGTGCCGAGCCCCACTCTACGTTCGCATGCAGCTAAAAGTGGTCAAAAACTGCCATCATTCTCTCTCGAATCTCGCAACATCCGTTTCGAGACATTCGATGAATTTGAAACGCAGTGCAGCTTGCCGCTAAGCTTCGTAAGATCAAATGTGTCTCGCGCATGCAGCCTAGTGTTGATAAGTTCAGCGAAGACTGACAAAAGGGATGTACGCTCCTACTGGGAAAATAGTCCCGAACGTAGAGTTGGCTGAGAGGCCGCAACGAAGGGCCGCGGACCTAGTTCAAGGTTACACCGCTTATCCCTGCTACAATAACTCAAAAACTAGAATAATTTTTCAATTAGAATCATAAAACGTGTAGACGCTCGATTCATAGGGCGACAAAATACGGAATTGATATATATTAAACCTCACTGGGGTTTCTCAGACCACGGAATGCACTGCTTGCTTATGTCATAAAAACATTATTCTTAAAAAAAAGGTTCATTAAAACAACTTAATAATATAAGGATTATATTTTATGCAATAAAACTATGAACCTAGCAAATTAGTCCCGTAAACTCCCAAAATGTGCACTTTTCAGGTAGCATTATCAAAATCGTGCAATATCTAAACCCCAAACATGAAAATTTCATGCAAAATAAAACAAGTACTAAATAACGTCCGTTCATTAAATTCATGTTATAAATTTATAAATTCATCAAATTTCTGCCAAGATTTTATTAAATTTCAAGTTAGCGAAGAAAATATGCAGTTATACGAGAATCCGGTCTTTACTAATGATCATAGAAGTTCACATCCCTTGCAATTATCAAACCCAATTGTTCATTTGGATGTTTGTTCCGTAAAAACTTTGTGACAATTATAATCGATGAAATGTAACACGAATGCTCACTCTCTGTCAACTAGGTTCTGCAATTCATACTTGCAATCTCTTCCCCTCCCCCCTGAAACAGGTTTTTCAGTTTTCCGACCGCACCATGTATTTGACCACCATCCCCATCGCTATTCGCAGCGTCTACACGAAATCCCAATTCCGTCCGTCCGGACGGATTCCGCGGCGGGCGTCCGTCGCCGGGGGGGGGGGGAAGGGGGCGAGACGCCTTCGCCCTCGCCCTCGCCCTCTGGCACCTGCGCGACCACGCCACCCGGCGCGGGCACGGCGCGGCCATGCGTCCCTTGCGTGCCGTGTGCCCGGACGCCCGCCCCGCCCCACCCCCGACACGCTTGCCAACTCTCGACAACGACGGCACGCCGGCCGGCCGCCAGGCGCACGCGGCTCCTCACACCGCGCCGACGCGCCCGCCGCCCCCAGCAACGCCGCTTTCATGAATGAACGTTGTACGTTTGAGTCGTAAATTCCAAGGAGGTGAAGCTCAGATTTTTCTTAAGACGTTAATTATTGTGTTGCACTGAAAACAATGTTTATGGAGTGATCCGTGATTTAACTGTCAGAATACCTTTACTCTCCTCGCCTTTACATCCTACGAAGTACGTTGTAAGTACGACGAAGTATGTCGTACGTTGTAATCGTGCGCGTGAATACAGCGAGTTCTCGACAGAAACATTCCGGCTCCTGCCAACTAAAAAGTGAAAAATCTTGTTCCAGTGAACAGTAAATTACCAACTCTATCGTGTAGTCCCAACACCATGTTTTAAGGCCCTTTGATATCAAAAATCGATTGACAGAAGAATGTTGGTCTGTGAGTCCGTACGCCTTGTCCGTCTGTTCGTCAGCCCGTCCGCCGTTCTTCCGTCCGTCCGTCTCTCCGTCCTTTGCGAGTCCGTGTGTCTGTCTGTCCGTCCATCAGCCCATCTGTCCCCTTGTCCATCTCGCCTGGCCTTCTGTGAGTCTATCGGTTTGTTCGCCTGACTGTCCGCCCGTCTGTCTTTTCGTCTGCCTGTCTGACCCTCTGTCCATCCACTCTGTCTGTCCGTCAGTCTGCTGTCCTGTCTGTCCGTCCGTCTGCCCGACTGCCCGACTGCCCGTCTGTCCGTCCGTCTGCCCGTCTACCTGTCTGCCCGTCTGTTTGTCCGTCCGTTTGTCTTGCCATCAGTCTGTCTGACCGTCTGACATTCTGTCTGTACGTCCACCGAAGGACCGAAAAGGTATTAAATACCGAAAAAAACGGTAAAATACCGGTAATTTTTTATCTCTATCTAATACCTTTATTCTTTTATATCGGTAAGATACCTTTACGGGACGTCTTTACCGATATGGGCGTCTGTAAAGATTATACCGGTATTATCATTGAAAAATAATATTTCGTTAATCATATCGCGAAATGTTTTTTAATAAAATAAAAATCATCATGCACGCACGCTCGCCCACACTCCCGTTAACGCATGCGGATGGCACATGTGCGTGAGCGCTCAATTACATGTGCTTACTGATGTGCCCTCTCTCTCCCTCTCTCTCTCACTTTGTTTCTCTCCCTCTTTCACTCTGTCTCTCTGACCCTGTCACTGTGTCTCTATGACTCTCACTCTCTCTACCACACACATACACACACTCGGCAGAAAATTTGCTGGAACCAACAATCAAACATCAGTCGCTCACAACTGAATTCTTCAAACAAAAGAAATTTGTTAGCCTGGGATGGATCGAGTGCTTTCTTCTCTGTCTGAGCGAAAATCCAATGTCTGGGGCCGAACCGCGGACGCCCGTGGGTCGCTGCGCTGACCTCCGGAAGCTAAGCTGACTACGCAGTGGCGGTGCTGCCCTCGCTGCTCTAAATACGTGGCAAATAATAGGTCGGTTCCGAGAACGGAAATTTATTTTTTGTACGGAAAGGGGTTCGCTTTGGAAATTTAGGCAAAATATACATTTTGGAGGAACATACCTGCGCATTGGGAATCATTAGAAACCGAAGAAAAAGGGCACGACTTTGTGCCCTCTATAAATCTTACACTGGTTGCTTTGGAGAGAAATTCGGGAATGGCTAAATAAACCTGATTATATAAATAGATTTGATCATAAATATAAAATTAGAACACGAATACAAAGAACGGATGTAGGCAAATTCTCCTTGGTAAACAAAATAATGTCTCTCTGTCCGTCAGTCCGTCTGTTAAAAACGAAAAACCGGCTCCAATTTTTTCTTTAATTTTGTCTTTGAATGTGTCAATATGATTAAAAATTGCCCTAAACGCATTTCTTGCGAACTCAAAAAATACAAAACTGAATATATAATCTGAAAAATATATATAATTATCTTAAACAAAATCTGTTTTAAAAACTCAGCTATTTTTTTAACGAGTATTGTTTACGGGAATGGGCTTGAAATCGATGCAAATTACTGCATTTATAAAATAAAACATTTTTTCTTCAAAGTTTTCCCACGAATAGAACAAGGATGCCTACGCTTAAATGAATGGCGCAGGTCTAATTTTCGTTAAACTCTCTGAATTTTCAAAAAAATGCAATTTTTAATAATACGACGAAATATGTGCAGTTGTAGCGCCTCTAAATGGGGATGTAATTCAAAATCTATCTGGATTGTTTGATTAGTGATTTCGGAAGCGTCAACTGCTAAGGTCATTAGTTCCATACGTATAGTGCATTTTTCCCCCACGGGAGGTGGTGGTGACCTTCCCCCGCTGGATGGTGAGGTCCGGGCCCCGACCTTCCGGGCAGCCCTAGGCCGCTTGCCCACGGCCGCCACAGAAGCGAGCGCACGTCAATCATCAGGGCTCTTCGCCGACCCTCCGGCGTCGACGGACAAAGGGACCGCAGCAGGTACCTGCTTCGGTCCCTTGTCCGTCGTCGGCGAAGAGCTCTGATGATTGACGTTCGCGCGCTTCTGTGGCGGCGTGGGGGCGTGGGCAAGCGGCCTAAGGCTTTTCCCCAACACCAACAATCCGCTTGTCTCCGACCAGCGGGGCACCGCCCCAGTCGGGCAAGCTGTAAGGCCCCCTGCACACGCCGCCGCAGAAGCGCTCGAACCCGCCGCAGAAGACCCTCGGGCGACGACGAAGAAAGGGGCCGCAGCAGGTACCTGCTTCGGTCCCTTTCTTCGTCGTCGCCCGAGGGTCTTCTGCGGCGGGTTCGAGCGCTTCTGCGGCGGCGTGCGCAGCAGGTACCTGCTTCGGTCCCTTTCTTCGTCGTCGCCCGAGGGTCTTCTGCGGCGGGTTCGAGCGCTTCTGCGGCGGCGTGTGCAGCGGGCCTAAGATCCACACCGGTCTCTCGCCAAATGTGGCAGTGTAGTGTAAGTAAGGGATGAGGATTGTATAAGGAAGATGAAGGCACGCGGTCCGTGGCCCTTTTGTTAGTGTACTGCTCCGGCATTCTCGTGACATTGATTGGAGAAACCACGGAAAACTACCGATCAGAGCAGCCTGTCGTTAGAATTCTTCAGACAACGACTGAATTCAATCTATCGAGCTAGTGATGAAAATTCTTACACTGTCGGGACCCGAACCTAGGATCTCCCGGTGAGAGACTTCTTCTCAGAGGCATCAGTTAATGCCCTGAGCCACCTCTTCCGGTCTAATTTACCTGGGCTATTTTGTGGTGCACAAAACGGGTTCACGGTACGTTTACTTATTTTCTTTTTATTTTCGTTTTCCCCATCCCCTATTCCATCTCTCCCATTACACACCATATCACTTCCACCTTCACCATCATCACACTATCATCATCGGCATTATCATTATTACACCTCTAGTCAAGTGCCTTACCAGGAAAACCGACGAAGGCCATGTTGAGATTTTGTCTTTGGAACTATAAGCAATGTACCTTTTCTCCAAAAATGTATGGCATTAATAAATGAATAGTAGTTTTGAAATAAAAATAACACTTTTGAATGCGTTATCTTGTCAATGTTGTAGAAATTTAATTTTTCTATTATCAACGCTTGATGGTGAAAAAATACTAATAAACATCGTTTCACCGACCACCCCAATAGTGAAAAATACAAAAATACAATTTCCGATAAGTTGGCAAGCTATTTTTTCTGAAAACAATTACGAAGGTGAATCGTAATTTTGTTTTATTATGGCATAATGGATGCATTTTTGATCGAAATTGTTTTGGATAATTTTTAGAGTTCCAGCTGTGTTGATGAAATTATCATTTCTCTCTTCCATCATATAATATTTTCTACCAGACAACACGTCGAAGTTTCATGAAACAATCATCGGTTATCGTAAAGAAGAAATGAAAAAGCACCATGGCAATTTTTTGAAGAGGAATGTACTACAAATGAAACGTGATTAAGTTCAGGTAGAGTAACAAAACTGTTTAAAGCACGTCCAACTGGCTTCATATTGTTTGCCCTCTAATACGACAAATCGCAATCTTTCAGTAGGGAAACCCCCGATGGAAACGACATTCCCTCGAGTCAGTGCAAGGAAAGCCGTCCACTTGGCCGCGCTCTTTCCTCGGAATCGCCAGCGGCTACCGCAAGACCGCTCGTCTAATTGCAGGAGATTTTACGAACTCGACGTCGATGTTCGCGGAAGTGCCGCGTTGCTCAGGCATCACCAAGATGAACTGCAGGGATTCTGCCACGAATAGAATGACTCCTTGATGACATTCTTGTTGCGGCTCACCACACTGTTTACAATATTGTAGGTGTTCTTGTGTTAAAATGATCATAGCTTGAAATGGTTTGCCCCCGAAATCCTCTTGGTCCACAAGTAAGAAAAATATATGCGCATAATAGGAAGACTGTTAAAGAGATACACACAGATTGCCTCTTTCCAGCTCCCTCTTGTCGGCCGTAGCCAAATATTGATTACGTCGTTTATAAAAAAGAAATTTCATAAATTTGAAGACACTAGTCTTCTCTGAAAGAAATGTACGCGAGGGGCGAACCCATCGTATCTCTACGCGGCCTTGACAATGATAATACGTTAGTTACGACGAGTGCTTAAGCACACCAAATCACTGTAATACGAAAGAATGAATTTTGTATTAACATCGATTGTTACAGCATACATGGAAAAGAAGGAAATACATAATAATAATAATAATAATAATAATAATAAGAAGAAGAAGAAGAAGAAGAAGAAGAAGAAGATTACGCATTTTCCAATAAATCCCAAATAACTGACATGCTCCTTAAATAACATGAATTTTCATGCCTTTCAAAAATTTTAATGGTATTATAATTGGTATAATACATTGAACTTACAGACAATAGCCGTTACACTGAGATATTCTACGCATAATTTAAGATGATCTCCAGAATATTACAATACATTTCATAAAATAGCCTATGAACAATTGGAACACAATTCACTGAAAAGTAAAGTCGTTTCTGTGAAAGTGTGTTCGAACGAAAATCTACCACACACTCCGGAGTCTGGTCATGAGCTTGTCCCGGCGGAGGCGTTGCCTCGCTGGTGGGAAAACCCCACTAGCCGACGGTGTCTAGTCGGCTCTGCATCTCGTCATCCAGCGGGGAAGACCAATGCTACCTCCCGAAGAAAAGAACATGCACTACACCCACGAGAATAATGATCTTAGTAGTTTACGCGCCCTGAATCACTAACAATCAGTCAATCGAACTAAAATAATTCAAAATGGTTTAGGTTGAAATGGATAAGTTAATTAAACATTTATGTTCACAAAACCATGAATGTATTAATACGTGCTCAGCAAAGTTAGTTGTAAGTTGTCCACTTTCGTTTACGAAACAGTTATGGATAAGCTACCCACGAATATAACTTAACCTTCACAAAGCCGAAGTTTGGTTACCAAATACCAAGGCCACCAAGACTCGGGAACAGTAAGTGGACATTTCTTGTTCGTCACTGAGTAACAGAACTAGATTACTCTGGAACGATGTTTGTTGATTAAACATGTAACAGAGCAACTTATGAAAACCAAACATTGATTGGCTTTGAACACACACACACACATATATATATATATATATATATATATATATATATATATATATATATATATATATATATGTAATTGAAATATTAATCAATTATATTTTTACATTTCGTGATAAAATTAGGGAAAATACGCGCATTACAACAGTAATTTGGCAAATGTTTGATGTTTGTATCAAATGTGTGAATACATTTTGTCTGCAATATAACGATTTTTGTGCTGTGGATTTGCTCTGGTTAGGAATCTCACAAGTCGCGTGAATTCTCAGAAAGCAATATTTTCCAAAGCCAGCGGACGCAGCTCTCCTGAGACCTACCCGCAGGTGCAAGATACGCATGAATCCGTCCAAAAATAATTCCACCCTTGAGTGCGCGCGAGTCGGTTCGCGGCCCGTTAGCTTTCAGTTCAGGGCTGGCGGCGGCCCAAAGGCGGCTTCGCGAGCCGAAATTCAGGGCGCCACACGCGACTACACCGCCACTCGTTCGCCCAAATCGCGCGATCGAAGTGTTCGTCTCTGGATGCACTGGGATAAGTCCTCCACGTTGGCTCACACCTGAACCACATTGTAAACTTGATTGCATAATACAAATTTTGTGTTTTGACATTGCGAATGATTGAAGGATAGTGATTAAAAATAACACATTACGTTACACAATACTTGTACATTAAATTCGCGAACACTAGTAAAAATGTACCTATGCAAAGTATAAAAAAATATAAATGTTTGGTGTACAGAATGGTAAATAAAATGTTTTACAATATTCAAACACGTATAATAGTTCAAAAAATGTGTTAATAAGAATGGCTAATGGAAGTAAATATAAATACTAAACTTATTTTCTTGATTATTACCATACGTGGGTACGACAAGAGGTACTAAAGAAGAGAGTTGCGAAAGATAGAAGTCTTTTAAAGATACATTTATAATAGTCTTACTTCATTGTTCCAGTCTTTTCAATTAATAATTACGACTATAAAAATGTGATGGAAATCTAGAAGAAAAATACATAAAAAATCCCGCCCCTAGACGTTCAATTGTCTATGAAAAACTAAAACTTACATTGTGCAAAAAAAGCAACCTCTCAACCTGAAGATTACAGTATTATGGAAACAATTGAAAGCCCACCTCCATAATACAAGAGGCCGCACGAATGGAACAAATGAAATTCACCGAAAAAGTGTCCACGCATCACCAACTACTCAGAATCACTGAAAACATACAAATGTCATTTCAAAATCACTATCGCACAAGAACAATCTTCTCGCCATTTCTCACGTCTTTGATAGAATATTGCACGAAACTTTAAACTACAAAATAAAAGAAATAGGCCCTCCATATTATCGTACTCAAATAATTTCCAGCTTCCTCAACAATAGAACTTTTGCTGTTACAGTCGATAACCATCATTCCAATCCAAAAGCAGTCAAGCAATTATCCCAGGCTCTCCGTCATCTCCGGCTCTTATCGAATAAAGAAACCTCTACCACCCTTGTAGTAATGTAAGTAGTATTTTAAGATTAATTACAAGTTTATTGTAAATTAATTATAAGTAGATTTAAGCAACCATAACAAATGTAGTGTTTTAACACTGGTCTTTGTATTTTTCAATCCAAAAGAAAAAACAACACAGTATTATGGGACATAATGAGAGCGTGAAATGAAGGGTTCAGTAACTTTACTGCAAGAAAGTGTAACAAGATTCCGACTATCCCTAGACACTCGATTGGTGTCGACTAGGTTTCTTGTTAGATTGTGAGAATTTTTGGTTCTCGATGAACGATAATTAACCGTTAATATAATTAATCGTTTTGAATGCTCAGAGGAACTGGAGAAACGGAATTCTTCCTACGTACCGTTTCTTGTAAAGTTTTTTGCCAAACCAGTATTACTTGTTTTCCATTGCAAAGCGTACATCTTCGTAATGCTCAGTATTAAGAAACGCTGGACAACAACTGGGCACGATTTAAAAAAAAGTTACATTCCTACTTGCCATTTTAAATCCACTTTTATCGCATAAATATTTCCTTACACGGAATAGTAAAATTTAAATCGATTTTCTTTCGAATTTGCATTGGAAAGCTTTGAAATGCACAATAAACAAGGTTGAAATATTCCTGAGATTTATCACACATATTGGCGAACGAAACGTTTAGTGACTGTAATGAAATATACAAACTACAACATGGTATGGTGAACACTCTCCCTAATAAACCAAAAAAGTACTTGTTTTGAAAATTTAATCATGTGATAACAAAATACACGTTAAACAATTTCTGTACACGACCGTGATTACGATAATGTTAAATTAACTTTAAATCACAAGTTTCCCGTTGTTATCACGTTGGAATGTAATTTTCACCTGAGATCAAATCGATCCAAAGTGTCAACCGTCTGCAAATCACAAAAACACAGATCACACACAACACCGCGCACCTACACAACGACCTTGCTCGATGGCCGCCACGACTTGTGTGAGTGACCGCGGCAGGACGCTCTCTCGCAGTTGCCACCGGTGGGTTCGCGCGCCCACTCCGCGCCGCGCCGCGCCGCCGGGTGTTCGCGAGGCAGTCCCGGCGCACGTGATAGCCACGCCGCTGACTCAGGGCCCTTCCCTTCCCAAGCGACCCGCCCGCGGCTGTGGGAAGCGGAGCCCGCGAGATAACCGAGATTCAGCGCCGGCCGTACGCCGAGCGACAGAGACGGGGAAACACCGACCGGTCCGTCTCGCGCCGCCCCGCCAGCTCAGCTGCCGCCGCTTCCCCCCCTCCCCCCCCGCCACGACACAGCCACGCCGCCACCGCCGCTGCCGTCCCCACCGCGCAGCCGTGGTCGACCTCAACGCTCTCCCACCTCCCTGCTGCCTTGTGCTTTTTTTTGTTTTCCGCTGTGCCAGTCTTTCTACACACCTGTCATTCGACGCATTTGCCTTGCTTCTTCCGTGTGCTTGCCGAGTCGTTCTGTAAGTCACGATGAAGCAGAAATTGATATTTTTCAATTTCCCGAAATTGTTCGGTGAGGAAACCTCAGACAGCACATGAAGACGTTCGCGCATGCCGCGTCCGTCATGTCGCTCGGCGCCGGATTTCATGTACTAGCGGGGGAGGATCACCACTATATCGTATTCATATGCTCTACGCCTACGAAAATAGTGGCCTCAGTCGAGCGTTCAGAAATGCAAAATATTCAATCAAAAAACTCGGCTATCAACTTTCTACGTTGCTTGAAACCATTTTTCAGGGACCCGTGCCCCATCATTGAATATATTCAAGGGAACGCCATAGCGATACGTATAATAAAACATTTTACCTCCCTAATTTTCCTCTTCTTAAACTGACAATTAAAGATGTTTACTTTTTCTCAACCCACATACGTAGTATTCGTCCATCCCGTCCGTCTGTCCGCCCGTCTCTCCGTCCGTTGTCCGCCCGTCTGACCGTCCGCTATCTGTCCGTCCGACCGTCCATCCGTCTGCCTGTCTGTCTGTCCGACCGTCCGTCCATCCATCTGTCTGACCGTCTGACGTGTGTCTGTCTATGAACAACGTTTGCGGCAAATTGAAAGTAATATGTACACTAAATTTGATATATGCCGATCCATATAATGGATGTCGCGGCCCCTTGAATTTGATGTATTAATATTTTAATTTTTGAAGGGAATTTGCATGGAGCCTTAAGGCTCTTAAGGTTATTTTCATTTATTTTAACAAATGGATTCAAAGCTATTCGAGACAAATGAGTGCGAAAACGTTCATGCCAATTCTGGAGCACCGCTGGTTGTAAATTTTATTTCATTTAGGCTTCAGCAACAGATCTGGGATCATTAACGATCACCATTATTTTATGCATAAGTAACATTTTAAAAATTCATATATTCATAGAATTAATAACAATTATTATATTAATTACAATATTTTTCACAATAATTTAAAATATTTTTTTCAAACCTCCTTAACTAGGGAATTTGTAATACGACACACGAGAAAGAGCCTCTCCAAATCTGGCCACCCTGAAAATACACTAGTTCAAAACATAACCATTTGTATTTGTTAATGGTCCACTCTAAAGTTAAAATTTAATTATCTTTTTAGTATATTTTTTATTTGCTAGTAAAATATGTCGTATATAAAAATGAAACTAGTGATGTTACAACAGCACATACTTTCTTGCATTATTTCTAAATTTGCCATTTTCGAAAATTCAGAGTTCAACGAAAACGAGAACCGCGCTTTCGAGTGTTTTAACGTTTCTTCTTTTTTTGAAAAAAAAGAAAAAAAATTAAAAATTTAAAAATTGCATATATTTTGCACAAAATTACACAAAAACTACTCATACTTTCGAAAAATTGAATATGATTTTATTTCAAGATATTTTATGAGCACATTTTATTCAGGAAAAATTTGTATCTTCAATATTGATGTACGAAAATCAGGTATGTAAACAAACATGAGACCTGCAAATTCTCTTAAGCGTCCAATACGCTACCGAAGAACAAAGTTTAATGAAAAAAATTTAGTCCATATTTCAGAAAATGTTTACAATATTTTTGAGACTTCATGTAAAGTACTCTAAAGAATTTTAATCTCCCAAAGCCTTGCATTCGTTCAGATCGTGGAATATCAAGTTTTGGAGAAAATGGTTTCGGTACTAGCGTTGACCACAGTCGGACAGACAGAGAGACGGACGGACGGGTAGACGGAGGACAGACAGACAGACAAACGTTCTTCTGTCAATCGATTTTTCTGTATCAAGGACCCACTAATCATGGCAACACCAGGTGAAAGAGGAGCTAACTTAATGTGAACAGGAACAGGATTTATGGACCTTTTCGATACCAGGGTCCAGCAATAAGAGTTTTTCTGTAGAAAATTCGTTCTTTTTCGGCAGGCGATTTCATAAAATTCTCTTTTAATGAAGTAAATGCGAAAAAGTAATACGTTCTATGGAAAAAAACGGTCCAGAAATGTGGTTGACTCCCAGTTGTTTTAGTCAGCGCACGCAACTCAGCAATTTAAGACGAGTTCATATAATTAAGAGTCTTGGCCTATTGTAGATTTTTTTCTACCAATAACAGTTAAATTTCGAATAATGAGCTCCGGCGATTCTTCAAGATTCCAGCTGTCCTTTCGGCTCCTCCTCCACCTTTCCATCGTACTCTTCTTTCCTGCATATTTTATTATCGTTATTATTATTATTATTTTCGTTTCGGCCAACTAGGACCACGCAGGGCAAGCAACCTGCATTTACCGTGGCTCAGTTTTTCATTTAATATCACGGTGGCAGGTGCTTGCGAACACTTCTTTGGGGGGACCAGCATTAAGCTGGATCCGATTTTTATCCCCCAGGGTTGTTAGTCCTGGGGGTATGAAAGATGAAATGATGATGATAATTAGGGGTGAAAGGACGACACACTCATACAAACACACACAAATACACCCATGCCCGAGGCGGGACTCGAACCCGCGATCTTCTCGTCCGAGACCACTCCGGCACTACTGCCTTAGCGATCTCGGCCATCTGATCGGCTTTATTATCGTTATTATTATTATTATTATTATTATTATTATTATTATTATTATTATTATTATTATTATTATTATTATTATTATTATTATTATTATTATTATTATTATTATGAAATTATCTTTTTTCCTTCTATCCTTCATTGTTAATTCACGAAGAACTTCTTCTTTGCGTCCTGATACATACTCTCGCAGATTTTTTCACTTTATTCCTCATTTTTTAATCTGATTTCACTTATCCTTGTCCACGTGAGGAACTTTTATCTACCATTCTTTTTACTCTTCCGCTCGTCCAGTACTCCTTTGCGCCTTTTTCTGCCGGTCGCGCGGCCGCTCTTGCACGCCGATCTCGCAAGCGCCGCCACGACCCGAGCACGCGCCGGCCACGGGGGCGGCGCCCTACGCAGAATCTGCGCATCTGACGGCGGTCTGCGCTAATGGCCGGCCGCTGCCCTTGCCCAACAGGGAGTTTTGAAAAAACTGGAGTGCGTTGGAGTGGCACCACTTACCCGCTCCGTAAACATCAAATATCGCGATGTTTGCGTCAGCTGACGGCCGGGACGTTGGTTTATCCGATTATAGTTGTGTATGTGCGTGGATGCGGTGTTATTTTTATGTGTGTGTGCGGAGGGGGGTATTTTTAACTTAAAATGTTTCGATCACGCCAGCCCCCATTGTAGTGTAAATAAGAAAATGCAGATCGGAAGAAGGATGACGTAGAATGCAGAATTGCGTAGACGATATACGTCTGGAACCCTGATTACTGTTCTTAACAGACGTTTTTGCTGAAGCCACGCGTCGTCTTCAAATTGTTTCACGTGATTGCTTTCTTTTCCTTGTTAGCAGACGTAATCCGAAGTTTGGTTGGCCTTGGCGACGAGTTAGCTCATAAGAACAAGTTGTTCTTACCAATCCTCGTGTTTGTAGACAAGTTAGGTCGTGTAAAGTAGATATAATTTATTTTGAAATGTCTTAAACTCCAAAGTTGTGCTGTAACTGCTTTTCCGTGTTTGCAGGCGGGAAAGATGAGAAGAGAATACTGTCAGTAAATGAAGTTTCGTGACTTTGAAATTTGACTTTTATTCTACAATTGACTGCTATTTTCGATTATTACCAATCATAGTGAATTATATAAACAATACTACAACGAGTAATAATAATAATGATATTAATAATATTAATAATAATAATAATAATAATAATAATAATAATAAGAAGAAGAAGAAGAAGAAGAAGAAGAAGAAGAAGAAGAAGTCCCCCGAAGTCCAGCCCTAGGTCCGAGCGAAGAGCATCTATGCCACGTGGGGGAGGGGCAACGTCACTAATGTATCAGTAACGGCTAACAGGGCAATGGCAACCCATATCGGGCAACTGTATGGAGAGCCGATATAACAGTCGCAAGGCCTCGGAAAATGAGCCGTTGCCTGGGGATCGCCAGGGTGCGACTGGAGCTGGAGCTGGCGCTGGCCGTGACAGCCTGCAAGCCGCCAGCGGTGTGACGCTGAACAGGCGGGCGTACACCGGGACACTCGAAAGTACTGCAGCCGACAAACGCACCATCCAAAAACAATAAGCTGCACCTGCCAACAGTGTTTCCTGGACATCACTTGGGACCACTCAGGCAGGCCTGCCACGACGGAGGTTACAATGGACAACTGATATAAATGAAAACATTGTAAGGATATTCCAGCGCACTTCCCGTTGCGTTTAGGTTACCGGCAGGAATTATATAAATGTTTATAGAACACACTTATCTCATATCACAAAAGTATTGAAAGGGGAAAGCTCATAGACAAGTTTTCAAAAGGGAAAGCTCACAAGCAAGTATTCAAAGGGGAAAAGTCACAGACAAGTATTCAAAAAGGAATGGTCACTGACAAGTATTCAAAGGGGAAAGCTCACAGACAGCACCGACACGAGACTGCATCAATAGAGATCAACACAGCATTGGGAAAGGATGAGCTTTACAAGTATCTGGGAATTCAACAAAATAAAATGATCATACACAGTCAGATAAATATAAGTTAAAAACAGAGTTTACCAACAGATTGAATACCACACTCCCTCCCTCAACTCTTCTAATCTTACTACATCAATTAATACATATGCTATACCTGTGATTTCTTACTCATTAGGCATTATAAAATGGACCAGATCCGATTTGGACTCACCGGAGAGGATGATCAGGGTCCAAATGACTCGGTTCAAATACCACTATCCAAAAACTTATATCCAAAGAATAACACTACCAAGTAAACTAGGGGATAGGGGTATCTTCTAGACCCGGAAGTGCCTTCTGATACCTGCTTGTGGTGTATGCCAAGAAACGATCCAGCACATCACTACGGGTTGCAGCACCCAACGGATTATAAACAGGGACACGATATGGTAACACGAATAATCCACGCCAAACTTGCAAGAATATGTGGAATTGCTGGTGAATTTAATACACCCTATTACAAGTATTATTCACAAAATGTCATCGAGAACAGTATCTATAAGTTATACTGCGACCGAAGCGTATTGACCAACTGAACAGTCCATAATAACAGGCCCGATGTGATACTCTGGGATACATCTAAAAGAAAAGTAAGGCTGATAGACATAGCAGTAGTAGATACCAACAAGCTCGACACAACACACAAAAAGAAAATTCAAAAGTACAGAAAACTAACACAAGTTGTAAAGGAGCAGTGGCATGTATCGGACGTGGAGATTGTGCCGATCGTCTTCTCAGCAACAGGTGTGATACCCACCGTCCTGAAGCACTCTCTGAATAAACTGGAGATCGAGGCGAACATTATCGTCAATCTACAGAAAGCTGTGATCCTGAGTACGTGTTTTTTAGTCAGAAGATTTATGGGTTCCTAAATAAATTCATGTGTTAAAAATTAATTACTGTTCAATTTATAAATTAATTTAAGTGTTTAAATTTATATTTGTAGAATTGTTCACATTCCAATTATTTTTTAAAACAAATGTATGTTTGTTAAATGTATTGTCTTCTTCTCCCTCAAGCAATAATTCTGTTGGTCCGTTGTGACTCGTTGATAACTCCACCTTCTTTTGAGCCGTGGTGAAGTGAGTTTGATGTGTGTAGTAGTGGAGTTGCTTAGGAAACGATTATTTTCCATCCTTAGTACAGAGTATTTCCATTTCTTTCTATATTCTTCGATTTTATCGTTTCGATTGTAAATTACAAGGTTATCCCGGATGGTCTCGTTTTTGAATCGGTCTCTTTTTGTTACTCCTAGGATCGACCTTAAAAATAGCATTTCATCAGCTTGTACTCTGCTATAGTATTTGGAATTTGTAACCAAATTTTCATTTCCATATAGGTCACAAGGCACTGCCATAACTTTGTAAAATTTTAGGATTGTGTCTTTTCGTACTTAACCTCGAAAGGTTCTTTTTAATGGTGCCACACATAAGGTTGAACCTCTCGATCTTTCAATATCAACTTTTTCAAGATATGATTCACATCCTACAAATCTAAAAGTATTTACTTGTTCAATTATCCTATCCTCAAAAACGAGCTTACATCTTACGGAGTGAGAACCTTGGAAAGCCAGGGACTTGGTTTTGCAGGAAGATATACGCAAATTGTAGAGCTTTGCTGTTTTGTACAATACGTAGAGCACTCTCTGTAGATTGTTTTCATTATGAGCAACTAAAACCCGGTCGTCTGCAAACAAAAGGGTTTTAATATCATGTGTTCCTTTGAAGTTGTCTTCAATATTAAAATGTACACGCGGTTACTTCCATTTTCTTACAACGTTGTGAAGGTATATATTAAAAAGAATTGATGAAGTTCAGCACCCCTGTCTGATACCTTTGTCAATATTGTCTTCCAAAAGGTGTCCTGATTTTAGTTTTACGTTTATCCGTGTACCTGCATACATCTTGCGGATAACTCTAATTAGATGTCGTGGTATTCCCCTTTCTCCAGTACATTCCACAATTTACTTCTACCAACACTATCAAATGCTTTTCTGTTATCAACGAAAGCAATGTAGGTATTCAAATGATATTCGCTTCTCTTTTCTATTGTAATGGGACGGTCGCACATCGCGGATGACGACACGAGCCATATATTTATTTTATTTAGTTAAGAGCCGCGCCGCCGTAAGGAGCAGCCGGAAATGCCGTTTCCGCTGTAACTGTGTAAAAGCCGCTTAGCTCGCCGGGGGAGAGGACGAAGATGCGCCTCCTTTGTTCAGCCGAGATGGCGGACGCATCCCTTATGACGTGTGGGGAAATACTCCACCCACAACCCCTTCACCGAGCAACGGAATTACCCGCGCCTATTTCCGGGAATTTCGGTGACGTAGGTTACTGTGGGGGAGGTTGCTGGGGGCGACTTTGCCGCTGGCGCTGTGATAGGCGGAAAGCTTACAGGTGGCGCGTCATCCAATAGAAATAGACAATGCGGGGGAGGAATCACGTGGTACGCGAGCCTTCCTGTAGGACCGCGGAGGGACAGCTCGATCACTTGTATCAGAGGCAGCGGGGAGGAGACTTGTCTCGGAGGTAGCGAGGAAGATACTTGTTTCTGAGGCAGTAGCGAGGCCACTTAATTGGTGCCTGACCGCCCGAATGCCACGCCGCCTCGCCACATAGCAGCCCGACTCGTGAGACGACAGCCGGCCGATGGGACGGGACAGTACTACTGAGTGCCTGACCGAGAGTGCCATGTGAGTGCGAACCGGGGATGTGACAAACTATATCGCGAAGCGACCCGTCATCGCCCGGACGCGTTCCCGTCGCCGCCCGCACCAAGCGCCGCTGAGAAGCTGCCGGCCGACGCCCGCCGCTGGCCTAATCCGGAGCCGCGACAAAGCGCCGCCCGCACCAAGCCGCCGGCCGACACCCGCCGCGGGCCTAATCCGGGGCCGCCGCCGTGACTGCCAAGGGGCCGCCACAAAGGGACGTGGGGCAAGCTGACCGTCGACGCCCGCCGCCAGACCCGCTGAGCGTTCGAACGCCCGAGCGCTACACCTGTGAGCTGGATCACGACCGCCCGGGAGAGCAAAGACACCGGAGCTGAAATGAACTCTGGCCATACCGGCCGTTAATAAGTTAAGATTAGATTTAAGTTAGTTTTAAGTTTATTCATGTCACTGGGCTTCACCCACACACTATACTGAGTGATTAAAGTAGTTTATGAAAATGCTGGAGTCTTTTTCTCAAGTAGTTAGGCAAGCATGCATGCCTCCCTCTAGGGAGACTGCCGACGAAGCAGCCGGGCAAAGCTGAATCGCCGAAGGAAGCAGGTAATCGGGGAGGCGGTGGTTACACTATCAACTGCTTAAGGAAAAAAAATGTCTGATTGTCCCTTCCTAAATCCCGTTTGTTCTTCCAACAGTACATTTTCTATGATGTTTGTGTCATTTTTTACAATTATTTTCGAGTATATTTTGTATGTCGCGTTCAACAAACTTATATCTAGGTAGTTTTCACCGTGTTAGTGAGCCTCTTTTGAAAATAGGAATTATTATTGTTTTCTTCCATTCAGTTGGTATTTTGTGCAGCTACCAGCATTAGTTGAAGAAAGCTAGTAATTTGTGTTTTGCTTCTTCTGGGAAGTAATAAAGTGTTCTATATTTATATTGCCTGATCCAAGGGCGTTTCAATTTTTACAGCTTTGTAGAGCTTCCTGCAATTTCTTATATTCTAATATATTGGTTTGAAAGGAATATGCGTTGTTCTCTTCACGTTCCTCGTATTTGCAATCTAAATTTTCTTTACACCATAGGAATTTTCAATATTTAAGCCAATCTTCTTTATTAAGAATCTCTAAGTTTGCTACACCTTTTTCTTCTCTATTTAAATATTTTAGTATTTTAAAAGCCGTAGCCTGGCGACCATGCACGTAATTTTGAATATTTGATACATACCTTCCCCAGCTCTCCTTATGAGCAGCTTTAAGTAGTGTCTTGGTTTCCTTTCTCTGAGCTCTATATTCTTCCGCCGCCTCAGGATTTTTCTTCGCGAGCCACTGTAAATATAGTTTTTATTTTCTTTTCAACAGTATACTTAAGGTCTTCATTCCAAATATTTAGCCCTTTTCTGGTTTTAAATTTTTCCTCTTTCCAAGAGGTACAGAGGCAATCTTTTCGCTTAGTTGAAGGAGCTTATGCCATTCTAATCCGATGTCCATACTTATAGGTACCTCTCTCTCTTTATGCGTGTTGGAAAAGTTTTCTAATTCTTGGGTCTTCTAGTAGATTAGTTTTCCATATTGTTCCCTTAACTTTTTTAATTCTGTGTTTTATTTTCTCCCATCTAGTTGGCAGAACAATTTTCTCTCTTACCAAAAAATAATCAAAACCTATATCCATTCCTCTCATGACTTTAACATCCTGAAATAATTTTCCCATCTTCTCATTTGCTACTAGATAATCTATTATGTCGGAAGAATGTGTTTTCCACTCGCAATGAATTGAAGTTTACAAAATCTCGAAACATTTTCCTGTTCTAATTTATTAATACTTTTCCGTTGGTGGCAATTAATTTCTGTATGGGCTGTTGTCCAATTATAGTATTCAGATCTCCCTCAATACTAATACGGTCACTTTATTTATGGAATCAATTACATTTTGTAGGCTCTAGTAAAAGGTATATGTATCGTATTTTCGTCCTTCTTCCAGAGCATATATCGATATTATGCTCATCTATCCTCTGAACACCTTCAGTCTCCATGTGACAATCCTCTCATTTACCCAACAGTACGGTTCCCCCATTTCTCACTTAGCTACTCCTGCTACTGCTCTACATTTTGCAGGTACACTACTATATTGTAACACTCCCGGTCGTCTCGTGAGAGAACGCCCGGTAAGCGGCCCTGAAATAGCTCAGTCGGTGATGGAAGGAATCGTTAACAGATACTGGTAACATGAAAGAAACACTTTGATCACTGGTAAAATCACTTTTATTCCTGGGCAAAATAATTCAAAATGCCCCAGGGAAGTTACACATGTAAATAGGATCAAAAATCTGAAAATTAGGTGGACAGATAAGAAGATGAAAAGTTAGTAGCCAGTGTAAAGCTTAGAAATTAGGAAGACTTATAGTTAGCATCACAATGGTAACAAATATTACAGATCAGTGTGTCTTAGCGCGACACCGCATTACAGGATTTTCGCAGGGATGAATACCCTGAATTATATTGCCTTGGTAAAGTTTCTTTTTGTGGGCCCGAAACGGGCGCGTTGCCGTCGAGGGGAGGCGGCGGCAACCTTCGCAGAGGGCGCGGCCGGGGCGATGTCCTTGTGCCCACCCAGGCACGCACGTCAGCTGATCGGCCGTCTGAAGGCGTCACCCAAAGGGGGGGCGGCGCGGCCAAGGGAAGGCGGCGGCACGGCCGAGGGAGCGGCGTTGTAACGGCGCCTGGCAGTCTGGTTGAGCTCGGGGTCGGCCAGCAGTCACTCTCGATTTCAAGAGCGTAGTAACCAGTCACGGATTCTTCTGATACTCGTGATTATTCACAATTGCAACTTTGGAAAGTCTAGAAATCCTGCAGTGACACATTCGCTTCACTTTGCAACTGATTCCCACTTCAGAGAATTTTCTCTGCCCACTTTACTCTGCTCTTTTACAATAGCCCACACCGAAGTTTTTTCTAAGTCCATCAGAGGCGAACTTGCCTCTGGTCGGTGAATAGCTCTCCTCCTCAGAGAAGTTTCTCTCCCGACTGCCCTGCTTTGAATAGCAATTTTATAAGTCAAATCTTATTAGGTTAACTTTTACCCCCCACTCGTTTTCTCGCATGTTCCAGCTCCTTAAGATATTTGCGCCGCTATTGGCCGAAAGAAATGGCGCATTACGTTATTTCGACCAATGGTGACAGGGGTAGTGAATGGAGTTCCGACTCTTTGCATAACTGTGAGCGTCCAGATTTTTTTTGCCCTTCTAGAACATGCTCGCACAAGACGGGCGTTGTCCGTGAAAGAATTTGTCGATTTCGGATTCACTGGATGTCGATTTCAAAAGCGATCTAGAAGGTTCGCGCAGCTGGGCATGCGAACACGTGCTCCACAGTAAATCTGTCGACGACTGACCCTGTAACGACTTTCTTAATGTGCCGGAGGCGGAGACGGCTGTCAGATAAGCAGGGTTGCGCGCGTGAGGCCATGTCGCAATCTGTTCCCAGTAGAACTCATGGTGGCCGAGTCTGTTTGTTTAATTTAATTTTCCTGGCATGAGGAAATCGGTATCGCCACAATATATCATTGAATAGATCCCAAAGTTATTAGTTCCTTTCTGTTTCTTTTTTGTCTCAGATAGCATTACCAAGTCCAGTTTGGCTTCCTTGGCTTCTTTTATTAATTCTTTGTGAGCTAGACCACTCACATTTCAAGTCTCTACACTTACATGTTCCGATATTCCAAATCGTTTGTCCTTTATCCTTGAAAACGTCTTTTTAATGATCACTGAGTGGACCAGTAACAAAATTTTTCCTTGGTCGCGCTAAGAACGCTGCGCAGGGAAAGCTTGGTGGTAGGGCTACCACCTCACCGCTTCCAAACCAGCAGGATTTGTTTAAGGTTTTCTTCTCAAGGCAGATTGCTTTCTCTGCTGCACAGAGGTATATCTTCCCATGGACCGGTCTACCACCCAGGTCCGTGTCACCGTAACCTGTAGACAGGGGTCCTTACTGGGTACTGACAGCCGGAGTCAGCTGGACCCAGGTTTTTGTAGATGTATGCTTCTCTGAAGATTAGAGCGTAGGCTTCCGCGGCCGGAGTCAGTATTTACTAGGGTGTCCGGGTGACGCCGGGTTTCCTCAGGGCGTAATGCCGCAGGTGGAGGTCGCAGAATGGCGACCGAAACGTCGGCACCTTCGCCATGGACGCGGCGTCACCCGGACAGCTTAGTAAATATCCTCTCAAGATTCTTCATTTCCTTCGAGAATCGAGAATTTCCTTCCCTGATCCTCGTTCATTCCTTGACCCGTAGATCTTCACAGAGGTCCGTTGGCATCCGCGAGGAAGGTCACAGAGGGCACGACGAGTACGTGAAATAGGCTTGTCCCCTACATGTATTGTACTACGGGAATCATGCTTTGATAGAAATATCTGTGTGACTCCTAAAACATGTACCAGGAAGCTGTGAAATAATAATAATAATAATAATAATAATAATAATAATAATAATAATAATAATAATTATTATTATTATTATTAATTTTATTATTATTAATTTTATTATTATTTGTTATAGACTTCTCAACCTCTTTAAAACGGCCAGTAGATGGAGATTTATATGCTGAAACTGAGAGTTTCATGATAGCCATTCAAGATGAAGTTATTCCCACCCGAAATAACAGAAAACAAGTTCAAAAAGACCCCAAGGTCCAATCTGATAAATGACGCAGATGTAACGTGTGGACGGAAAATATAGATCACAGGTACATTTCAGGATGTGCAACTCTCGCACAGACAGATTACACAATGCGCAGATCGCTTCCATTATTCATGACTAAATTACAAAAAGATTCCAACCAAACATACATTTAGTGATCTTCATGCGCCTTACTACACATACAGACCTGAACCTGTGTTGGAAAATAAGAAGGTCATAATTTATTTCGATCGCATAATTTTGACGCACAAGGCCTTAGAACATAATAGGCCAAATATAGTGATAACTCTGAAGGTCCCTTGCTAGAGGAACAGGTAAAAAACTTTCTAAAGAGAGAGAGAGAGGGAGGGAGGGAGAGGGAGAGAGAGAGAGAGAGAGAGAGAGAGAGAGAGAGAGAGAGAGAAACTACAGCGATATGGCATATCAAATCAAAGATCAATGGAAACAGGATCAAGTTGGGTTGTTTAAAAATGTGGGTATGTGATTGTGAACGTGACGTGACGTAGCTATTGAGTGAGTTCTAGTGTAGTGCATGTTTCACTAAAATGCCATGACTGAATAAACCCGTCACTTCTGGCAACGTCTGAAATTGTAACATATTTCAAACATTATTTCGAAAAGCCGACCGAATGTGGCAAAACAACAGCTATTTTAATCATATTTTAATCGCATTCAATTCATTACTAATGATGAATACGGAACTTGCAGTTGATAGACGATAGAATATTTCTCAGATGTAGAGGGAACTACTTTTTTGTGTAACGATAACACGATTTTCACGTACATAAATTTAATGTCAAATCAATGATATATTTCTGCTGTTATGCACAAATTTTGGGTTTACAAGAAATAAAACTCACTGGGACATTTGCGAGACCAGACCAGCTCGCGTTTTTTCTCGAGTGCAAAAGTTTCGTGTCATCGTACCGGCAATTTTTATAAAACCTTTAGAAATAAAATGCCGAGAGAATGTAGTATCAAGAAGTCAACCGTGGCCCAAGTCCATGCGTTTCAGCGAAAACATTCATTCCAGTTTGTTTACATCTCCTTCATTCTCTCGTTGGACAGCGTTTAGTTAGTTGTGTGGAGTCTTGAAACGCTCTCTACAAACTAAAGATATTAAGGCCATTTAAACTTATTTGCCATCTTAAACCCAAAGTAGCATTACAGCCTACAGGGATCTCAAGATCATCTAAGAATCTTACCAATATCCCTGTATAGTATTAAATGATAATAATAATAGATGGTTTAGCTCCTTGAAATGCAGTGTTATGATCATTCTCAAAGCTTCTGAAACATTAAAACCCTAAAATAGGAGTTTTGAGTGAGCTTAATGCTTACTATGGACGTTGTAATGGTGAAACCTGGAAAGTGTCTTCGTATCGTAGATCTTCATCTTTCCCAGTATTTGCGCACCTTGAGAAAAAGTTTCGCGTTGGCTTAGCCACGGCATTTCAACATCATAAAACAGTTGTGCCATGTTTACATCTCTTCAGAAACAATGGCTTGGGGAAGAATCTCGGCACTCGAACTAGCTCGAAGGATTCTACGGCTCGGTGAACCCTACAAACTACGACCTCGAAGAATGTTATTCAATTTTGAAATAATATTACTCACAAAAAATACTTTGTCCTTATTGCTTTCACACACGTTTGCACACAAACAATTCCTTGATTGTTAACACACATTTAGTCCTTTTCTAATGTTACCGTGAAAATACATATTACATAATGACTTCGTGGGCAATACAGGAACTTGGAATAATTTATTATGTCGAATCGGTCCCGCTAATTTTTCAACGTTTACTGCTACAAATTACTGAATTACTAAATGCTGAACTTCCTCCTCTAAGAAATTTACATTAAATTAAGGCACATTAGCTAGTGGTAATACAGAATAGCACAGACATTCTCGTACTAGTTTTCTAACTTCTTTAGTCTGTGTCTTCCCCAATCCTCTTGCCAGCTACCATATATCGCCAACCAACGTACATTTTATGAAACTTTCTGATTTTTTCTGTTTCCTACTGGTAAATTGATATATTAATTTTAGAATATTGACGAAGGGTAAAACCTCGTCCTATAAGAAAATTTTTGGTGCAACATATGGAGCCGATTTTAAGAAAATGTCGTTTAGGCGTTAATGTAAATGCGAAATTTGGAGCTCGTTTTCACAGAAACTTTTTGAGTTTTCGAAAAACGTCACTGTAAATCATTTTAACACTTCTATTTACAGATGCAAAAAATTATACAAATCTTTGGAAATGTACATATTAACAGCGAGAGATATATTTAAAAAATACATTTGCGTAATATTAAAAAAATAATACAGCAAAATTACTTTTATCTCATTTTAAATAATGCATTTATAAATATCCGAACAAAATATTTGAAGAAAAGAATTGGAGCCGTTTTAAGAGAAGATGGCATTTGAGCGTTTCTGAAAATTCGAAATTTTGAGCTCATTTTTACAGAAAACTTTTGGGTTTTCGAGAAACTTTGTAAAACACTTTTTGAAGCACTTGTTTTAATAAATTCAATAATGTACACAAATTACCGTTAATGTAAATATTAACAACGAGAGAGAGATATTACTACAAGTGTCCATAAGGGGATGTCCATAAATTATCTAACGCTGAAGAGGGCCGAGGGAGCAGGGGGTTTGAAACAACGTTACGCTGCGTTAGGTAAGGATAGGGGATCATAGTTGAGTTATACGTGATGTTGATATTTATTTTTAATTTTTTTCAACGTTTGCTGAAATAATTCCCTTTATTCAGTATTATAAAAAACACCATATTAACATATTATATTAAAAATACAATAAATTAAAGAAGTTATATTTTATAAAATGTTACAATAAATAAAAATATGTTTCATCAATGATATATTGATTGAATATTTTAGATTACGAAGAAGTCTGATCTATAGTATATTCTAGAATCCAATTAATTAGTGCAGTAGACTTGGAGGCTATGCTACATCCCCGACGGCATAAGCATGGCTTGTCATAAATTTTCTCGCCTACGAGTCCTTCTTTCATTAACCTTACTGTTCTGCGCAGTCCGCACCACCAACTAATTCTCATGTTAATTATAATAAATTTTCGTGTGTAACAGAAATACGATTAATACAACTCGTTTCTGCGTTTTAATTGAGTATTATTTATTGGAATTGGAGAGGGGGATTGTCGCATGCGTTACGTAATTATTAGAGGGATTTTAAGCGCAGGTGCGTTACTAGTGGAAAAGGGGGTATTCAAAATACTTCAAATCTGCGTTACGTAATTTGTGGACGGCCCCTAAACTACATTTGTTTCGTTTTCAAAAAAACAAAAGTGTACAGCAAAATGGCATTTGTGTCATCTATTGCAGTACGCTACTACTAGCCCCACTAAAAGTTTAATGAAAAAATTTGGAACCGTTTTTGAGAAATTCGTGTTTTTGATATTTTTAAATATTGCACACTTTTCATGCATTGTTGCGAAAAAACTACTACAATTTTCAAGAAAACACACATAATCTTAATGAAATCACTAATTATGGGAAACAATTAATTTGAAGGAAAATTCTCTATCTTTAATTTTGTAGTTATAGGAAGACGCCGAAAAATGTCAAACGTTTCTAATTTTCAAAAATTAAGAGTTAACAATGAAAATCGGACATATGCAACTTTTATAAGTGTATTTCATTATACTCTTACAAAAAATTTAAAGAAAATATTTGGAGCCGTTGTAAAGAAATATTTGAAAATGTTGCATGTAAATGCACTTCATGTAAAGTACTCCCAAATATTAATGAACGTTTTCAAAATCGCAAAGTACTGAGCGAGGCCAGGGGTTTCTTGAGTTGTGAAAAAATTTACGCATAGTTTATGCGCTAGTGTCATTCGCAGACGAGATAGACCAGTGGCGGATCCAGAGCTAAATTTTGAGAGGGGAAATTCAAGATATTTTGGTCAAATGTGTCATTACAGATTTTGTAAAATATCGCTGGCTACAGTAAGTTCCTGCTGAGATTCAAGTTTATTCGTTTTAATGATTATCCGAACATATTTTTGAAAGTTGAAAGTTGAAAGATGAAACATGAAAGTTTCGTGACAGGTTAAAATTAATAGTCACTGAAACATTTTAGGGGAAAATTTTTTCCCTCTCTGTGGATCCGCGCCTGGACAGATGGACGGACGTTTTGAAAAAAACACTTTTTAGTATCAGGGGGCCTTAAAACGTGTATTTCCGTTGAAATCTCGAAATCGATTTTCCGCATCATTACATAACTTTCTCCTTACTACGTATATTGATTGTGTGTACTATGTACTTGGCGCGACAGCCCGTGAAGGAGCTCAGGCCTATCGGCGACGTCCCGTATATATTACTCCGTATCTATATATTACTGTGTATCTACATGTTACTCCGTATCGTATATATTACTCCGCATATATTAAAGTAACTAGGGGTGCTATAGAATGGCATAAACTTTCTCGTACTAGATAGTTATACATTTTCTTTACTCTGAGCTAGCTTTTCGCGTCTCCATGTACATTTGCCAGTTGCCAATTATCGCCGCCGTAAGTACATTTTCAAGAAACTTTTCGGTTTCCTATGGTAGAACCGAAATATTACTTTAAGAATATAGAAGAGTAAAAGCTCATCCTATAAGGAAATTTTGTTGAAAAAAATTAGAGCTACTTAAAAAAAATTCTTTAAGCTCTAGTGTAAATGCGAAATTTGAAGCTCTTTTTCGTAGAAATCTTTTGAGTTTTCGATAAACTGTATTGGAAATCATTAGAAGCACATTCACTAACAAATTCTTGCAAAACCATTTTGCAACATGATTAATCCACATTTTCGTTACCAGAGCCCGGCAATAATAATTTTTCTGGCGAAAATTCGTTTTCTGGCGCACGATTACATAACTTTCTCGTTTTACGAAGTATTCATAAGGCGAGAAATTAAAAATTACCTTTGTGTAATTTAAAAACAACAACAAAGAATATACTAAAATACAGTTTTTTTCGACACATTCAAAAATTGTGCTGCGCAACGTCAACATCTACAGCCCGCCATACTTGCGTTTCCCTGTTACTCACAGCACTGACTAACTTATCAAAACGTTTTAGCTTTGAGCTTATCATTTGTGGATTTTTGTTGACTCCCGGACTAAGAACAAAATGGCGTTTATGTCACCTTATAGAATACATTTAACACGATCCCTACCAAAAGTGGGAAGATAACATTTAAGCCGCTTTAAGAAAAACATTGTTTTTGTAATATTTAAAAATTGCACATATTGCACGCAATATTGTGCTAAAACTACTGAAAATAAAAAATGTACATGGACTTAATAAAATAACTAATTATGGACAACAAATTTTATTTAAAGGAAACATTTCTATCTTCAATTTTGTAGTTGTTGGAACACGTCGAAAAAATCAGACTTTTACAATTTTAGAAACTTTAGAGTTAACAATGTAAATCGAATCGATATCATCTTTAGTAGTGTAATTTGCTCTATTCTTACAATAAATTAAATGAAAACATTTGGTGCCATTTTTGAGATAGTTTTGAAAATGTCCGTGAGGTTTTATGTAAAGTACCCCCTATTTTTAAGAATGTTTTTCAAAATTTCTAAACTTTGACTCGAGCCAAATCGACAGGGGTTTCTTCACTTTGAAAAAGAAAAAAAAAAACCTGCGCCATTTACATACGGACGAACTTTTGGCCATTCACTGACGGCGAACGTCAATTGATTTTTCGGTATCAAAGACCCACAAATCAGGAATTCTGGCTACACCATGTGTTAGAGGATTTTTCTAAATTTAATAACAGGATTTATTCACTTTTTCGTTATGAGAGCCCGGCAATGAGAATTGCTGAAAATTCGCCGTTTTTCCGCACAGCATTATATACTTTTATAGTACGTATTTAATCCGTATATACGTACGTATACGAGAAAGTAACTAGTGGTGCTGCAGAATGGCACATACTTTCCCGTGTTAGTTTTCTACTTTCTTTGGTCTCGGGTAGCTATTCGGACTTGCCACATAATCTTGCATGCTGCCATCTATCGCCGCCCGAAGAACATTTTTTTCACATTTTCTTAATTTTTCGGGTTCCTAATAGTCGGACGGAAATATTATTTTAAGAATACTAAAAAGCAGTAAAACATCGTCCAAAACAGCAATTTTCTTTGAAAACTTTGGAGCCGTTTTGAAGA
This sequence comes from Gryllus longicercus, assembly GCA_038098605.1. Lineage (NCBI taxonomy): Eukaryota > Metazoa > Arthropoda > Insecta > Orthoptera > Gryllidae > Gryllus > Gryllus longicercus. The sequence goes on from JAZDUA010000316.1 coordinate 577,080, forward strand.
AAGTGTCAGTTAAGCGCTACAGGAAATTCGAAATTTTAAACTCTTTTCACAGAAAACTATTGAGTTTTCGAACAACTTCATTTAAAGACATTTCAAGCACCGCCAGTCACAAATGCAATAGAGTTTACAAATCGCTGGAAATGTGCATATTAAAGGCGTGAGAGATAGAAAATACAGTTGCGTGAGAAACTTTATCTGACATTATAGCACATGTACTCATAAATAAATTGATGTGAATAAATGTAAAATAATGTGAACAAATTGCCATTAATGTAAATATGAATAACGTGGGAGACGAATTAAAAAAATAAACTTTTGTAATTTTTTTAAAAAAGAAGAATAGAGCAATATGGCGTTTATGTCATCGTATAGAGTGCATTTAGTGCTATCCCTACTAAAATTTTGTAGAAAAAGCTCAAAGCCATGAGACGAGCCAGATGGTCAGGGATTTCTTCAATTTGGAAAACATCGTACGTATGGTTTAGGCGCTAGTGGTGTTCACAAACTGAGAGAGTCGGACAGACCGACGGACGGACAGATGGACGTTTTGAAAAGAACCTCTTTTTCTGAATCAGAGGATCCCACCCTTCATACAGGTTGTATTTCCGTTGAAATCTCGAAATCGATTTTCCGCAACATTACATAACTTTCCCTAAACTTCGCATATTACTCCGTATATACGTACGTATACGGGAAAGTAAAAGTAGCAAATAATTTTTATTCTTCCCTCCCCTCATCTCATCCCACTCTGAAATTCCATATAGACCGAATAGCAAACGTCCCAAGTCGAATCAAATCTAAATTTCCCGAAGATATGCTTAAATCTCCCTAAACTAATAATGTCGTGTATTTCCCGTCTCCCTTCCTATTGCTCGAGAGGGCAACCCTAACAGTTTATCCTAAAAAAGTCAAGATGAAAATTCAGTTGAATCTAAAAGAAATCTAATGAATTAAATGACCTACAGTATTTTAACCTCAATTTGTCAAGGAATGCCCCAATTCTCAAAAAAGTCAGCATGTAAAACGGAAACCCCTCGAAAGACCTTCGGTCGAACGAGAAGAATTAAAAAAAAAGAAGAAACTTCTCGTCTCAATTGAATTTCCTCTCTTCATCTCCCACACAATTCTAATAATTAACATTTAACATTTTATCTTATTTTGTTATAATATTGTTCATATATTATTAAACCTCATAATCCTCAACAATAATATTCTAATGTGGTTCTAATTATATTTTTGTTATAGATTTGTAAAGAATACCAAGGAAAGAATCTATTGGTAACTTTCTTACTTGCATTTAATTTTATATTGTTAATAACTCTCTTTATAGCATTTACTGATTATTTGACCTTCGAAATAGGTTGTAAATGTTCGTTGAATAAAATAAAAACAAGTTTCTTGTCAAAGCTTTTTGTATAACATATTGGGAGCATATTGAATTATTCATAAGCTAAACAATTACAAATAATGGAAGAATATTAATTTTTATTATCATTCACACCCAAAGGTTTAAGTGGCTTCCACTTTGGCTTGATGTTACTGATTGTAATCTAATACTGATAGTAGATCGTTCTGGAAAATTTTGTATTTTACGATGCAACGCATCAGGTAAACATCCAATATGTAAATTTTAATCGGTCTCTCAGTGGGGGTTAGTAAAACTATTATCAAAAAACTCTGGGTAAGTTAAAAAAACTCAGGTGATTTCTTACATTGAATTATGTTACTGTTAAGTTACAATATCATCTATTCATATTTCAGACATTAATGCACAAAGACAGTTGGCAATGTTCTCTCAGGAGATGAGACATCCCGAGTTTTACTGGCGTGAGAATTCTCTGCGAATAACATTTTTTAAAGGAATTTCGAAGTTTCAAAAGTGATAAGTTCAGATAAAGAGGGATGAGAAGTGTAAAAGCGGATTACGTCGCATGCGAATGCCAAAGTCTGACCAATCGCAATTTTGAGGTGAATAGGCTCGTTTCCAAATAAATGCAGTTAAATTGAGGTGGAGACTATTCAGTGGTTCATTATACGTGGCTTCTTACGGTAACAGCTCTACATTAAATAAATCATTTTCTTATCAGATTATGATATTCACGTACGATAAAATGGACGCTGAAATTTGTACTTCAGATCGGACAATAGTACAATCATTAAATTATTTATTTATTTAACGTCAAAAAATTGTTAAAAACTGTGGCATACTGTGGTGAGAAGTTCAATCTGTTCACGGTCTCTTGAGCTCTGGAATCTCTGCCGTAACTTGAAAACACATTAAGTTGAATTATGAATGCAGGTAGCAACGAGCATTTTTGGAAAGAGTTGTTATGAACATATTCGTTCCCATACAATAAAAACTATTTGCGAAGACAAATCAGCTACATATTTTGGATATCAGTTTGTAATCATCATGCCCTTCGTGACGGAATCGACTTATTGCCGCGATAACATGGAGAACGATTATTTGAATAGCTGCATTTCATGTGAGCACGTGAAAAACTGTATAGATACAGAAGCATACATTAATATACAGATACATTAATGTTCAGAACCCAAAATAAAGGGCCATTTCAGGAGCATTTGTTCAAAGGATCAGGGAAACTAGACGAAAAACCCATACGAAATGGAGCCATTGTCCTAGAAGCCTGTGCAGGGCCGGATTTATGCATGTGCTGACAGTGCTGCAGCACAGGGCACTCCACCAAAAAGGGGCCTCCACCAAATAAAAAATTAATTTTTTTTTATTCTGGTCTATTTTTCTGCAAAAACTTTTTAATTTCATTGTTATGTAGTAATTTGTATTTTTTTAAATTTAGATTTCATGATGCATTTTTAGTCTCAAGAATATCTACTTATTTAGTATGTATTCAAAGTTATTTATGATTTATTCAGTATTAAACGCACATAATCTAACTGAATATCGTGTTTCAAACATGATCACCGGTTTCGACTTGCTCTTTTGGCTAAGCCGATCTGATTTTATACTATGAATAACGTAACTTTTATTTTGATTAGATATATTTGAATTTGAAAGTTTATAAATGCAATAAATTTATTGAAACTTTACTTTTACTGAGATCGTATTTTATCTGACTTCATTTACTAATATGTGCCGATTATTTATAGTCCGAAGTAATATATAATCGAATATGACTGTGTTTCAAGACTTCACCATAAATAAACGATTGATAACTGTGAAATACATGTCTCCTATTTCATAAACAAATACCCTTTGCTACTTTAAAAATTATTTCATAGTCGACAGTCGTATTTGGTCGCTATAAACTACTAAAAGAACAAGCTTCAAAATCGCCTGAGTCTAGTGACAGTACAACCAATTTTTACATTCCTAAAAGAATAGATACAACGCGGTGGTCTTGTCGAGCGGATGCTTCTAAAGCTTTAGTTCGAGGATATTCTGAAATTAAAGCTGCTCTTCTAAAAATCTTCGAAGATGATTCTCAAAATTCTAAAACTCGTAGTGAAGCACAAGCTTTATATAACAAAATGAATATGTTAGAAATCGCAATTTATGCAGTATTTTGGAATGATGTCTTGAGCAGAGTAAATGACACAAATAAAGTACTTCAGAATTCCAAGTTAAGATTTGAATACTGCTGTTGCAGCTATTAAATCGTTGAGATTATTTATTCAAGAAAGGCGCGACAGTTTTGAATATTATGAAAAATTAGGAATGGAAAAATCTGGGACAACAAAGTATGTAATACGTAGAAAAGGACAACGGAATGTTCGTTTGGTTCCATTAGATTATGGAAATTCTGCAAACGTTCAGTTAACAGCTGCTGAAGAATTTCGAGTGAAAAGTTACCTTCCAGTAATTGACCAGTTTTTAGTTTCTTTAGATCAACGTGTCTCTGCGTATGAAATAATTTCTTCTCGGTTTGGTTTTTTATCAAAATTAGGCAACCTTAGTTCAGATGAAATAATCAAGCACGCAACAAACCTTAGTAAAATTTATGTAGACGACGTCGATGAAAATCTTGGAATTGAGTTGATCCAATTCAAAGAATTCATTAACCAATTCATACAAGATGAGGAATCTAAAAGCGCCTTAAGCCGGGAACATTTTATGTATAACTTAATAATTGGGAAGGGAATACAAGACGCGTTTCCGAATGTAGAAATTATTTTAAGAATTTATCTTGTGTTAATGATAAATTGTACAACGGAAAGATCATTTTCAAAATTAAAACTTCTAAAAAATAGATTGAGAACTAGTATGACAGAAGAACGACTTAATCATCTTTCTATTTTGATCATCAATTTTGATATTCTAAAAGAATTCTCTTTCGACGATGTAATTGAAGAGTTTGCTTACAGAAAAGCAAGAAAAGTTCCTGTAGTTTAGTTATTATAATTAAGTTGTAATGTGTTGTAAATATTCGGTTTACAAATAAAATATTGTACGCAAAAAATTATTGACAATTTTTTTTTTAATTAAACATATTTGACACATAGATTTTATTTTGTCAGCCGCCAACTGCATATAATATATATGGGGGGGGGGGGCTCCACCAAAAATCAGCACATGAGCACCCACCAAGTTAAATCCGGCCCTGAGCCTGTGCAATGCTTGTTAAGGCAACGTTTTCGAATTATATAGTCAAAATGGCATTTAATATATATTACATATAGTTGTGAAAATAATTATTATTTTCCTTTTTGATGCATCGTAGTCTCTAATTGTATAAAAACATTATTGTAGAGCACAAAACAAGTAGAGAAACATTGTATAGAAACACAAGAATAGTAATTTACATCATAAGGCAAGAAAGTCGACCTTCATGACTAGACTGGAGAGTTGACTGGAAGGAATCCTGTCGAAGGATTTTTGTGGTGTCATGTACAATATTTTATTCGAAACCAGTTTTCTGCATGTTTTCTTGTAATTAAATAATATCACTGAAAATATATTGTGGTTATCACTTGACCATTGTTCTGTTAGCAAGGCCACGTCCTTGATCGTTTTGTTTCTTGTTTTCTTTAACTGTAACGAGAATGTCAGGTTTTATCAGGATCTTAAAATGGAAGATAATTTGGAAATAATGGGAACTCAGCCCGATATTAGAAGAAGAAAGAGCCACAACTTTTGACGTTTCCATTAAAATCCAAAGATAGAAATGTGAAAAAATATAGGAATTTTTTTAGTGGCGAAATGTGAGAAGGGGTAAGAAGTGTCTCAGAAAATGTGTTTCTCCCATTCTTTTACGAAATGAGTGGAAAGTACCGTCAAACAGCTCTTTAATATAAGTTCACTGACAATTACTGTAAATAGTTCCAAATAAAATACCCATTGATAAATGCTTGTTTTGAATGTTTTGAAAGCTAACTCAATAAATTTAGACATGAAACCTTTGCTACGAGGCTTCCTGAGTAGTTTGTTTCTTATAGCGATTTCCATTCGTTCTAGTGCAGGACAGAAACGTCATCGCTCCGCAACAGTGCTGCTCAGTTTCTGCAACTGAGTCAGTGCGTGTGCGCTGCGCAGTGAGATTATAAAAAGTCGTTCTTGGTTTGTCACACTGAGAACTCGAAAAATAAGAATTTTAAATTATGAGCGTTGTTATAATTTTTATTATAATATATTATTATTATTATTATTATTATTATTATTATTATTATTATTATTATTATTATTATTAACTGAACTTGTAGGAACTGGTAATTCTGATTCCTTATTTCAAACATTATTAACATGTGAGTTCTTTACTTGAAAACTAGGGAAAATGTTAAACGCGTACGTATCGCAATTTCATTTTTCGAAATTTGCCAGTGATTGATATAGTACTCTAGAATTTGAACCGAAAGGCTTCTGTTCGGTTATTCAAAACTATAAAAATATTAACATGAGCATTTCCGCTGGCGTATGTATGCGCGCGCGAGAAACATTTCTTGGCACATTATATTTCAACGACTTGTAATGGCATTAATACCTATTTTTATTTTTACTACATTAGCGTTTCGAAATTGAGACGTACCTACACTTTGTGACTAAATAGCACTGCATTTTTTAAGATGAAGTTATTCAAGGTTGAATTTCAGGAAATGACAAACTGATCTTACGAACTTCGCGTAAGTCACAAAAATTATTTTAAGACATTTTTTGTAAAACATGATACACTCCGTCATTCAAAGTGTCCCTTCGTGTCAGAAGGTCCTCAATTGCCTTCACTATTTCATCAAGAATTCATATCAACATTCATTACTTCTGCACCTAACCTCAAAAAATGGCCCGGTGCAATGGGCTGCACTGACGAGCTCCACAGTGCAGGTTAGGGCGCCCGAGTGCGCCCTCGTTCCGTGTCATTGTGGGAATGGAACATGCGCTTCTTTGCACTGGTGCGCCCTAGCGCTCAAAAGGAAACGCGAAAGATGCCCTGTGCTCCTTCTGACGCTGCACCAGTGCGGCGAATGGAAATCGCTATTAGCGAAATGAAGTCGTGGCTTGTGTGACAAGTAAAAGCGCCGTGTGCGTTGCCAAATGAGATCTATAACAGGTTCATCAACATTAAGTCACGAAATTTTAATATAATGCAAGGCCTCTTGATTCTTCGTGGACAGCAGCTACAAGGTGAAAAGATGGTGACAGTTGAATCAAGGAAAATGCATCACATGACGCCTTCAACACAATTGTCCTGTAATATACAAGTTTCTTGCCGTAAAACAGTACTCTCGTTTATGACTTTAGTAGATGAGTACAAATTTCATTGAGGTACTTTCAAGCAAGACTCAATAGAGAATAACACTTTCTTTTAGGTCATGAAATGACTTCAAGTGGAAAACGATCACTTGCAAAAGTCAATTTCTGAGCTGACATTTTTCGTGTGCACCGATGATATTCGTGTTGTTACGTATCATCCGTAACATCGTGAATCAGTCAGTGTTGCCATATCGGCGGAATTCCCGCCGTTTTCAGCGGATTTTGAACTCGTACGGCGGAAAAAAATTAGTTTCGCGGACAGTGGAATAAACGGGGGAAATTAATAAAGGCGGCGGAAAATAAGCGGAATTTCAAATCTTCACTATTAAGGCCTGGACACATAGCGTGTTCGAGCAGAAACATTTTAAAATAATAATAAAAGACAGACAATTTAGTCCACATAAGTGCGTCCTTTATTATTATTTTAAAATATTGGGGCTCGAATACGCCAATAACGACGACTATGACCAAGAATAAGCAATTGTCCTTATCTATTTCATGCATTCATAAGCATTTGTCCTTTTGTATCATTATTTTGTATCGTTGGTTTTAATAGAATAAATTAATACAACATTTAAATATGGAAAAATAATTTATTTTACATTTAGTGGATTTAGGCGGGAAATTTAAAACCCGTTCAGCGGATTTTCGGCGGAAACTGAAACGAACATCGCGGAATCCCTCTGAACACATCAGGTAACACTGGAATCACTCTGATTCTTAAGACGCGCGGGACATACATACACTCATGCGAGCCTTCAATGAACGCAAGCGCCAAAGTCAAAGAAAAATGTCTTACGACGAGATTATCGTAGATTCGGAACGATTAACGTTCTTAGACACATTTCAAAACAATCGCGCATCGCGAAGCGTCATTGACGCCAAGAATACCCTTCACGTTTTTCGCTTTTGAACAGTGAAAGTATTGGTTTCTTCGTTTACTTGTACCTAGAAAAAACTCTGCGGTATGACGTGTAGTTTGGCAACTGCTCATAAATCTTATCGAGTGTATCGAAGTGTGTCATGATAAGGAAACGTGATATTGATCTGTGAAAATTGGTGGTTTCTTGTTGATTTCAAAAGCTCATAATTTCTCATAATAAGAAAGAATATTCTTACCGCAAAATAAGTTCCAGGATCTTTGTTTAAATCACAATGTTAATGACAGTCCATACAAATTATGATTATTTCAGAGTTATCCGAATCTGATTAACATGCATACGGTTCTTGATCAAAATAAACATGTTTGGCTTATCTTCAATCAAATGTGCCTACACATGAGATAATAGATGCCGATATCATGAGAAACAACTTTAAGAAATAATAAAGCTTTACACTGACGTTATAAAGGCAACGACACAAAGATCAAAACTTATTCTGAGAAATAAAGGGCATCTGATTAATTATGAATGTATACTCTGAAGATTAACCTATTTTATAACAAAATAATTAAATTGTAAATTAATGCGCACATTGGAAAGCATATTAACGGAGCAATATTTCCGCAACAGCTCCAGTAATAGGTGGTTTTTGATGCAACGATTGGGGGTGACAATGAAAAACTTATTAATGGCGGGAATTGGTCAAGCTTAATTTTACCCATTTATAAATTAAAACAAGCTTTTATTTACTCTGAAAATGTTGGTAGTTATCCTTAATAAAGTGATACTTCTAAGCAATTTACTCCAATTTCACCCCAATGAAAAATATCCACTGAAAATACTTTTTAAAGAAAACAATAATTTTCACATTTAAAATCTTTCATGAAGGTATAAAAACAGGCACTTTATTGCTAAATACGTTGTAGAACACAAAAATTTGTATGTACACAAAATGTTACATAAAATAATTCCCTAAAATACAAGCCATTGTGGATATATTTACGACCATCTTCAGTAATGTAAAAAATGTTCCGCAGTAAATGTTTAAGCTGAAATGTTTTAATACTACCTATGAGCGAATCTCTTGATCCGAAACATTCTTTAATTTAAGTTGGTCGTGAATCTTTCTACGATAGCATACATTTTATGTAGCTTCAAATAGATCTAGCTCCACCTATATAAGTTTTCAAAGATTTTTATTTTATTTTATTTCTTACCCGTTCAGCCCTTCGGCCTTTCGGGAATTATTATTTACAATATATACATTACATGAGGAACATAATTGTCTCTTCCAGTTACATCAGGGTACAAGTATACTTACTTGAGCTTATTTTTCAATCTATATACAGTTTCTGTTTACCTTTAATACAAAAATATATACAAATATGCATTGAGTCAAAATACCACACTTATGAATAACACATATATACCGTTATAACAATCCCATATAATATTTAAAACCTTATTACAAGCAAATCATGGCGGCTTTAAGCGATCTTTTGGAAAGCGTAACAATATGCTTTTTTATATATATATATATATATATATATATATATATATATATATATATATATATATATATATATATGCTTTAAAATTATTTGTATTACTATTCTTAGTTGTAATATGTAAATTGTAGTGTTCTGCCATCAGGTTGTATACCTACCTGCAGAAATAATAGATCTATCTAATATACTGGATGGTGCATAAGCCGTACTTGGCCGTAAAGGCAAAGTTGAAAGTTCTTTTGCTAGGACAAGCTTCAAGCCTTAAATACAAATTTTTCGATAGTTTATTAATGTACACTTTAATGTAGGTAATGTTTAATTCACTTTGGATTTGTTCATTAGGAATAAACCAAGGGGCTTTGGAAACCAATCTTAGGATTTGTCTTGCATGATTTCTAATTTATTAATATGTGTCTTCGCAGCGCCTCCCAATACTGAGCATGCATATGTGAGCGACAGGCGAATTATAGATTTAAAAATTGTTACTCCGTTTTCTATTAATGCAGAGTTTTTATTTATTAATGGATAAAGTTTGACCATTTTTGAATAGGTTTTTTCAGCAATATCAATTATGTGGTTATTCAATGTTAATCTCCTATCTAATTTAACTCCTAGGTATTTCATGGGTTGGTTATTGTTTAGCTAGAGAACAGAATTGTTACTGATTGTCAACACTGGAGGGGTTATGAATTTTGTAAGCGAGAAAATGTTAGCTTTTGATTTGTTTGGGTTTATCTGGATTTTCCATTTATAAGTCCATTTAATTAAGGTATTTAAATCCTTTTGTAGGTTTGCCAGGGCAATAATCATTTCTTCATGTTGTGAGATGGCAGTGTCATCTGCGAACAAGGCTATTTCGACATCCATTAATACCGGAAAATCGGCAAGGTAAATTTTGAACAAAGTCGGTGAGAATGGAGAACCTTGTGGAACTCCAGCTGAGATTCTGTATTTATCTGACGTAGTGTCAGGTATTTTAATATTAAATGACCTATTTAGAACGAAACTTCCAATTATATCTAGAAGATATTTAGGAATGCCTAGATGGCGAAATTGGTATTTCAGTCCTGTGTGCCAGACACGCTCGAACGCTTTAGTAACATCTAAAAACCGAGCTGCCATGTACATTTTCTCGTAAAAACCCTTTGCAATCAAATCCGTAACTCTTAAAATTTGGTGTTCATTCGAGTGATTTGCTCTAAAGCTGAACTGGGCATCAGGTATGGCGTTAATAGCAGTTTACAAAATGAAAGTAAGAAAGCCACTAACAAACCCGGCACACGTCCAGACACAGCGGGTCCAGTGCATGAGCCCCTCTGAGGACGGTGCTCGTGTGGGTGGCACGAATGGGGTGTTTGCCGTGGCCGAACAGGCACCTTTGAAAGCACCGCCAGAGGACAGTACCGACACCGCCCGAGAGAGAGCGCTGATCGGCAACTCGGCAGCTCCGTTACGCTCGGGCAAGCATCGGCGCGGGAGAACTCACCCGTATCACGGGGTTGGCCGGCGGACCTTCGCCCCGAGCGGGCTATAAAAGGGGCCGCTCGGGCAAGCAGCAGTCAGTCGATAGCGAGCGCCTGCGAGTGAATAGTGAGTGATAAAGTGATACGTCGAAGTGCTAACGGATTTTGGACTGCCCCACGGTTAATTGGTGAACAAGCGACGTACACGGACTCTCCTCAGGAATTTTGGTTGAACCTGGCTATTGTTATTGGATTTTGCTTTTTTGGATTGTGGAATAAAACACGTTTTAAGAAACCGTGTTATTCTTTGTTGTTTCTGGTCACAACAAATTGGCGACGAGGAAAAGTAAAATGGAGGCCAGCGACCCGATAGTACAGATGTTGGCACTCTTGCAGCAGCAGATGCCACGGCAACAGGAGGCGTTTGCGCAGCAGCAACGGCAACAAGCTGAGGTGCAGCGGCAACAAGCTGAGGCGCATGCGCAGCAGCTGGCGATTCTATTGGAGGCAATCAATAGACGCCCCCCGCCCCAATTCCACTGTTTCCAGCCCGACTCGGAAGATTGGTCTGAGTATTTGGAGAGCTTCGAGCAGCATCTACTATGTAACCAGGTAGGAGACGCGAAAACAAAGAAAGCGTTTTTCCTGAGCTGCGTAGGAAGCAAAGTGACTAGTTTGTTAGGAAAGTTACTCCCAGAAAAAGACTCAGCGGAGTGGAGCTGGGAAGAGATAAAACGCAAATTAGACGCATATTTTAACAAAGTGCCGCATGTAGTCGCGGCCAGGTATAAATTCTTCCAGTGCAGGAAAAGGGAAGGACAAACTCATAGCGAGTGGATTACAGAGTTAGCTGGCCTGGCGCGGCATTGTCAATTCAAATGCCCGCCATCGGAGGGAGAGACATCGTATGCTGAAACTATGATTAGAGACATGGTAGTCTTGCACACGCCGGAAGACAAAGTTAGGTTTCTGGCATTGCAGAACGGGGATCCGTCGTTAGAAGAAATAAAAACTTTGTGCAAGACGTACGAGACCACGTGCGAGACCGCCCGCCAAATCAAGGCCGGATCGTGCGTGTGTAGTGTTAGCACTAAGGGTTCAGTAAAAGACAGCAGCTCGGACAGTGTTAACAGCGTAGGGAGTAGTGCCAGCATGAGAACGGTGCGAGATAGAAGAGACAAAGTGAGAAAAAAAAGGCAGAATACCCAGATCGGGGCAAGGTCGGCAAAGTGGGGCAACAACTTAAGGGAAAGAACAAGTGTAAATAGTTTCGAGGGGAAGAAATCTTGTAGGGGCTGTGGTAGATATCACAATAGAGCCATGTGCAGGTTTAGGGAAGCGCAATGCTTTTGGTGTAAGAAAACGGGCCACATCCAGGAAGTGTGTGAAAAAAAGCGGCAGTCGGCACGGAACGGAAGGCAAGAAGAGGAGATGGAGATCGCCATGATTAGTGAAGTAATTAGCAGAGAAGGTCAGAAGAGAATAACGGTGCAGATCGAGTTAAGCAATCAGCCAACAGAGTTCTTATTAGACACAGGAGCGGCGGTTACGTTAATCAACTTAGACACGTACCATCGGTTAGGTGCTCCCAGCTATTCAAAAGTGCAGAAAAAACTGACCAGTTTTGGTAAGACTCCAATTAAAGTGCTAGGAAGTGTGCGCGTGCGGGCATCGTACAAGAGCAAGCAGGCGATAATAGAGGTGCTAGTTGTCGACCGTTATGACGTAACGAATATCCTGGGGCTGGACTCATTTGATAGACTGGGGTTCGGAGTTATAGACGAGATAAATCAAGTATCAGACCAGGAAGAAGTTCGGGTCATCAAGGATTTGGTTTCTGAGTTCGCGGAAGTGTTTTCGCCCGGGCTGGGAGAGTGCAAGAACTTCCAGGCAAAGATTCAGCTTAAGGAGGGCCATAGACCACGCTTTTACAAAGCGAGACCGGTGCCGTGGGCGCTGAGGGACAAAGTGAAGGAAGAACTGACACGGCTGCAGGAAGAAGGTGTGATTACACCGGTAGCAGTAAGTCAGTGGGCCACACCTTTAGTTCTGGTTAAGAAATCGAACGGGAAGATCAGGTTGTGTGGAGATTTTAAAAGCACTGTAAATCAACAGGTGGAAGTAGAACAATACCCGATACCCAAACCAGAAGATCTTTTTTTCAAGCTGTCAGGTGGACAACGGTTCTCCAAAATAGATCTCCGAGACGCCTATCTCCAAATACCTCTGGACCCCGCGGCCAAAGAAGTGTTGGTAATTAACACACCGCTCGGTTTGTTTAGTTACAATAGGTTGCCTTTTGGGGTGAACTCAGCGGCAGCAATCTTCCAGCGCTGTCTGGAGCAAATCACCTCGACCCTGGATGGTTGCTGCAACTACTTGGATGACATCATCGTCACGGGCCGCAGTTTGGAAGAGCATAAGCAAAACCTGAGAAAGCTGTTCACGGTTTTGCGAGACAACGGTTTTAAGGTTAACCAGGAGAAATGTGAGTTCTTCAAAGAACGAGTGGTTTTTCTAGGGCACGTGTTAGACCGCACTGGGATAGCCCCAACCCAGCAGCACGTGCAAGCTATTATACAGATGCCCCCGCCAACAGATCTGAAGCAACTGCAAGCGCTTTTAGGCAAAGTGAACTACTATAACAAATTCATTAGGAACTTCTCATCGATAGCGGCTCCTCTGAATCAACTAAGAAAAAAGGGGGTCAAATTTGTTTGGTCAGAGGAATGCAGCAAAGCTCTAGACAGGCTAAAGAAGGAGTTGCTGCGCACGGTGAAACTCAACCATTTCATCCCAGGGAGGATTACAACAGTGGCGGCAGACGCCTCAGATTACGGTCTGGGGGCAGTATTATCCCAGAAGGATGAAAAAGGAGTTGAGAGACCGATCGCCTTCATATCAAAGACCCTCAACAAACACCAGAGAAACTACTCACAGATCGAAAAGGAAGCATTGGCGATTATCTTTGCGGTGAGGAAGTTTAACGACTTCCTGTACGGTACCAAGTTTCATATCATCACTGACCACAAACCATTAGTTCAACTGTTTCACCCGGGGAAGAAAATCCCGGAGTGTACGGCCAAGAAGCTGCAGCGATGGGCCTTGTTTTTATCGGACTACGACTACCAGGTGCATTATAGAAGCAACGCCGGGTGGTTTAACAAAAAAGACAGGCTTTCGTGCAAAGCGGGGGTACTATTGTTAGAGGGCGACGAGTATACGAAGGTAGTCATACCCAGGAGCCTAAGGCAGACGGTACTGAAACTGCTACATCAGGGGCATTGGGGGGTAGTACGCACGAAGCAGCTGGCGCGACGGCATTGTACGTGGGCAGGTATGAACGCCGACATTGAGCAAATGTTAAAAAAATGCGAGGCTTGCCAACTTAATCAAAGTGCCCCCCCCCCCAGAGACTTGACACCTTGGCCAGAACCGGCGGAGCCGTGGGAGAGAGTGCATATAGACTTCGCCGGCCCCTTTTGGGGGTCCATGTGGTTAGTGGTAGTGGACGCGAAGTCCAACTACCCCTACGTAGTTGAGATGGGAAACACCACGTCGACGCAGACGATAGATATGCTAGAGAGAATCTTCGTTACGGAAGGTTTACCTGCTGTCTTAGTTTCAGACAACGGTCCTCAGTTTACATCCCAGGAGTTCGCGAGATTTTGCGGGAGCAACGGCATTCAGCATATTTGTGCGCCTCCATTTCATCCCCAGTCAAACGGAGAGGCGGAAAGGTTCGTCAGAACTTTCAAGACAGCTATGGGGAAGGCGCGCGCAGCGGGAACACCCAAGTCCCGAGCACTCCTAAGGGTCCTGGCAACATACAGGGTCCTGCCAGGAGCAACAGGAAGAAGCCCAGCGGAAATTCTCCACGGCAGGCAGCCCCGAACCCTGCTATCACTCCTGAGCCCTAACGACCCACATAGAACAGGAAGTATTGGCTCAAAATTCAAGGTAGGTGACAAAGTATATATACAGTCTCTAAAAAAAGAGCCAGCGTGGGTGCCAGGGGTGGTACAGGAGGTTCGGGGTAGCAGGATATATGCGGTGCGAACCCTGGAGAGGCTGGTCACGCGCCACCAGGGTCAAGTTAGGCCGAGAACTAACGAGAGTGAAGTAGACAACCGGCCGTGGGTCTCATCAGAGGAGTTTCGCAGGAAAGTAATGAGAGAAACGATTTATCTCCCGCAGGAGCCTACGATCGCAGGAGCACCAGCAGCGGCAGCGGACACACAGACGGAAGCAGCCGCCAGCAGCAGCGACGAGGCCGCCTGTTCGACCAGGGCAGAGCTCCGGCCCAGGAGGACTACCCGTGCGGTGCGATTTGCGCCGTACACGACGCATTTGGGCGCGGAGGGTGCCGTGGCCGAACAGGCACCTTTGAAAGCACCGCCAGAGGACAGTACCGACACCGCCCGAGAGAGAGCGCTGATCGGCAACTCGGCAGCTCCGTTACGCTCGGGCAAGCATCGGCGCGGGAGAACTCACCCGTATCACGGGGTTGGCCGGCGGACCTTCGCCCCGAGCGGGCTATAAAAGGGGCCGCTCGGGCAAGCAGCAGTCAGTCGATAGCGAGCGCCTGCGAGTGAATAGTGAGTGATAAAGTGATACGTCGAAGTGCTAACGGATTTTGGACTGCCCCACGGTTAATTGGTGAACAAGCGACGTACACGGACTCTCCTCAGGAATTTTGGTTGAACCTGGCTATTGTTATTGGATTTTGCTTTTTTGGATTGTGGAATAAAACACGTTTTAAGAAACCGTGTTATTCTTTGTTGTTTCTTGTCACAACAGTGTTGATATTTCTAAACATTAATGATCAAAATTATAACGTCGATGTTAGTAAAACATCACCGGGCAGGTGGCTCAGGGCATCAACGGATGACACTGAAGTGTTTCTGACCGGGAGGTACTTGGTTCGAGTCTCGACGGTTTCAGAATTTTCGATAGCTAGTTCGAGTTCAGTCGCTGTCTGGAGGAGATTTCTAGCGGCCGTATGCTGTGATCGGTTTAACGTAGTTTCTCCGATCAACACCAGGCGAAGGCCGTAGCAGTACCCAATCAACCGGGCCACGTACTCCGCGCGATCTTTCTTTGTTCTTCCTTGCCCTAATCTCACATCTTTCTTACACGCTCACATGGACTACACTACTACATATGCAGGGCGACCGGTCGGGAACTTGAGAGCTTGTCTCGGCTGGGGCGGTGCCCCGCTGGTGGGAGATACTTGGTTGACGGAAACCCCGTTAGCCGACAGTGGGACGGCGCCAGATCTCACCATCCAGTGGGAAACATACACCACACTTACGGGACTAATGACCTTAGCAGTTGACGCGCCCGGCATCACTAATCAATCAATCAATAAACCATCGACCCAAACTCATCGATGTTAATAAACATCGAAGTTTTTAAAACTGTGTAAGTGATCATTAAAGTTCACGCGGAAAGATTTAATTTGAAAGTGATATCTTTTATTAATTTTTAATTGAAGTTTAACGGACAAAACAAAGTCAAAAATTATCAGGACAATTATGAAAGTTTGGATTATCTGTTTCGATAATTAAAAAATAATATAGGTTTCTTTATTGACGATAACTTGATTTGACTATTTTATACTCAGTTTGGTCTGAATAATATTTATGAGTTTTTAAAAATTATTACATAGAATTTTATGATGGACTTTTTTCATTAAAAAATATCAACCACGCCCATCATCAAACACAAAACATCTACGTTAAAAACCTTTGGGTTCATAAGGTCGATGATGACCTGCCTCTCTCTGCCTCGTGACCTGCCTTAATCCTTATTTACAATTCTTCAATCTAAGAAAGGCAAAGAATCTGAAAATTCGAAATGATAGAAAGTAGATTTTAGGAAAAATGCAACAATTTTGTGAAGATTTGGGATACGTTTCGTATTTTCAAATACTTTCATTAGCTTCCCTTTCCTTGTGCAGAATAGCAGGGGGAGCGTTGCGTGACTTCCTGTTGCGTGACTTCCTGTTGCGTGTGTGGGGACTGTTACATTCAAATTATCCGTTAAACTCGAGTCGCAAAAAATCAAAATTGCTCCAAAAAATCGTTATCTAACATATGACAGTAAATCATTGGATTAGTCTGTTTACGCTCGTCATGATAGATTAAAATAATGTATAGTTCTATGTGAAAAAAAAGTGACATCAGTATCTTGTAAAATAGAAGTGATAAAATAGAAAAGAATACATGAATCAACCCCATTCCACCATGTACTTTCGTGAAAATTGCATTGCAGTAACTTCAATCGTTTAAAAACTGCAGGAGGTGCTAAACATACGTGGCTCACCCTGTATATCCCGGATCAGCCTAGGTCTTCAACGGATGTTTCAAGAGGTTTTCAGGGGTTTAAATACATAAATGAAAGTAAAATTTTTGAATAAGTATATAAGCAACTACAATAAAAACGTTTTTAATGTAAAATGAAGGAAAATTAGAAACTAAGAATATCCAGGGAGAGCCCTTCAGTAGTCTTTTATAATTAAAGTGAAAAATAAGTTAGTGGTTATTTTATTACTTATATTTCTTAGGAAATTGTAAAGAATATAGAAAGTCTTTGGAATATATCGGCTGAGTACTAAGTAAACATCCGAAAACACTAATTATTGAGCATGGTGAAATTCAACTGTCTGCAGAATTCCAAAGGCAGGCTATTCTGATTGGTTTCTCTCCGTGGTTTCTCCGTTCAACACCAGACGAACGCCGGAGCAGTATCCTAATAAGCAGGCTGCACCTCTATCTTTCCTTCCTCTTCCTTGGACTATCCTCTCTCCTTACACACACCGCACTTGTCGGGAACCGCACCGCACTGCACTGCACTGCATATGTCGGGAACTTGAGCTTGTTCCTGCTGGCATGGCGCCCCGCAGGAGAGATATTTGAGACTAATGACCATATCAATTGACGTGTCCGGAAACATCAATCATTCTTTGCAATATAAAGATTTAATTCGAGAAACGAGATTTCCTGATTTACCAAGACTGTAGAAGTGATTGCTCTCTACTCGCATTATCCCCACAGGAGGGACCGAGACCTTGCTTCTATAGTACTGGCAGAATATTGCAATCGGTTCCTGAAGTTCTCTGAGTATCTTCATCGTTGGTACCAAATGGGGTGCGAGCATGCACGCTGACCACAGGCGAATTGGGCTTTCGCTCCAACACATACGAGTAAAAGCCCCGCAGAAAACTTCATCCGGCTATCCTTTTTCTCGCCGAAACCCACGTCTACATTAAAGCTAGGGAGTGTTAACAGGGAAGCCAGTCTTGAGCTCCCGAGTCCGTTTGGATCTTTTGGCTAGGTGCGTAGTGATAAGTGGCTCTAAGCCGAGAGGAAATTGTTAAGTTATTCGTCCTGATCCCGAAGTGTATCTTTTCGGATTTGTACATCTTTTCCCTCGAGCAACCTTATAGGTGATAACCTTCAGCTAGAAGGGCTGCCAATATTTTGGGAAAGACAAGCGTGGTCGAGCTGTGACTTGTTCAGTTATCCGGGTTATCCACAGGGTGCGTGCGATTTAAGGGAGGCTGCGGATAAGCCACAAAACCACGAGCCCAATCCCCAGGGCTCAAACTTCCCGCTAATCTGTTGAGTGCATGCAAGAGCAAAGTTTCTTTTATGTTAATTACACTGGTTCTTACCATTTCTCGCAGGAATGTTTGTGGAGTTGGCTAAACTGCATAGAAAATGTAACTGTAACTGAACTACAATTTCATTTCTTCCAATAGCATGTCACACGCAATTTTTAACTGTTTTTGACGTAAATGAAATAAAAAAATAAATACCTATTAGCATTGAAAAATTAATTCAAAGGAAACACAAAAATTTCGGCAATGGCAACAATACAGAAGTCCGGTCTCAAAGAAAATGCTAAATAAACACACCAAATAAAAACAGCATTAGACGAACTAAGAATCCAACAATATAAGAATTACACTAAAAAATAAATCCTAAAAACAGCAGCTTATGGCACTTACAAAACAAATATTGAAAGAACCAATCATTATAACAGAGTTAAAGAAATTAGATAAAACAGCTACAACAACAACAACAACAACAACAACAGAAAAATGTGAAATACTGACTGAACATTTCCAAGAAACATTTGAACTAATTACAACTTGAAACTATAACAATACAAACCAAACCAATAACTGTGAAGAAACAACAGTTTCACACCCAGTAAAATATATATCGCCAAACGAAATATATCAATTAATTAAACACCTACGTAAGAAAAATAAGCTGGAATGGACCAAAAACCAACCATACTTTTACAAAAACTAAATAAGAAAGCAATTAGCTACCTAACTGCAATATTCATTTCAAGAGTAGAGTGAGTTTGTTCAGTAAGAATAAATTCAACCTGCTCTACATAAAAAGACGTCACAGCAGGAGTATCACAAGGCAGCCCATTATCAGCAACTTTGTTTAACATATTCACAGCAGATTTCCCAACAACTCAAAACACAACAATATCGTTATTTGCTGATGACAGTGCAATACTAAGCTCTGACATGTCTAGAAACAGCCACAAAAATATAAAAGATGAACTAAATGAAGTAGTAAAATGGGCAGACAAATGGAAGATAAAACTAAACTTTAACAAATGATTAGCAAAAGTATTCACACCATGCCCAATAACCAGTACTCCCAAACCTAAAAAGCTATTTGATAACACACTCGACTGGTTACGAAAATAACCACCGATTAAATATCTTGAAATATTAATGGACACCAGACTAACATGAACAAATCATATAAATGACAAAATTATACAAGCAAACAGAAGACTGCATAAATTGTACTCGTTAATTAACAGAAGAAACGCTCTCAAAACAGAATGTACACTAGTCCTTTGCAGAGCAATAGTTCTTCCCCTTATAATGAATGAATGTCCAATATGTACAACACTTCTACAACGAATATAAAGAAAATACAAACATTCCTAAATAAGATCTTATGTATGACTGTAAATGCCCCCTGGTTCATTAGAAACACTCAATTACACTCAGAATTAAAAACAGAAATCATTCATCAAATAACGCTCAAACGTTCACATGACTTTTTCACATATTTACATAATATACCAGCAACTGACCATTACAACCTTAGTTCATCAGCAACAGCATCCTGAATTTAAAAAAATTCAATATGACGAATATTTAATCCAATTTGTTGACACTCTTTAATTTTTCAGAATTGGAATTAACAATGCAAGAAGTAATCTACAAATTTACTTGAAAAACAACAAACAATATTGAGTAACCTGCTGGGCTTCCCTTTTTTCTATTTATCTAAGGAATGACTGTTTTTTTAAAAACTGTTTCCCTTAGTTCCAGTGTTGATTAGATTTCGCTGCTTGTTATTTACTTTTGTATGTTTGTGTTTTGAGATGTTATTTATATGAAAACAATCTCTGTAAAGCAGTTATGCAGGTCTGTGGAAATACATTTTTTAAAGTTTTATTTTCGTTTTATTGTCTAGCTTTGTTTTTTCATTCTCCAAATCTTTAAGAAACAATTAGATTCCAATGTTCTTGTAGAATGAAAGTGCAGACTGCTTACTCATATTATCCATGGAACTGACTATTGAGATAAAAATAATGTTTCGTGAATTCTATAAATAATTATATTTAAAATTTTAATGAGTTTTCAATATTTTAATAAAAAGTTTTCATTTATCAACGAAAAATCGAAACGATCAAAGATAACACTCTTTCTGTGAAACAATCTGTGCCGTATATGGCAGATGATTTTCCTGTTACAGAACTACAATATGCGTCGTAAGAGTTTAGAGATGCTTACTATTACTTCCACCAATTTGCATGTTCTACAACAAATCTCTTCAGGTTTTTAATTCCTTCGTTTAAGACATCGGTGAATTGTTTATTTAGTAACGTTCCAGAAGAGCTATATGCATTATGCTCAAAGTAGTTCCCTAACCTGCCAAGTAAGCATTCTTCCAAACATTAATCAACAGCTCCCACAAATACGTTAATTACCTTCAAAATCATTTTAACAAACTATATTGAGGATATTCATGAAATTCATATTTTAGAAAACAAGTGGATACTTTTTGTTAGAATATTAAAGAAGCAGTATAGTTCGCATTATGGCAAACGCGATACCAATGTATTTGAATGGAACTAACTCTGGTTTAGAAACGTTTTCAAACAGTTATTTTGTTTGCAAAACTTAGTGTGTCGGCCCGTTAGACATCATTAATTAAAATTTCTAAGATATTTCAATATTCTATGTTTATTATTATTATTATTATTATTATTATTATTATTATTATTATTATTATTATTATTATTATTTTTCGTTGATCGGCCAACTAGGACCACGCAGGCAAGCACTCTGCCTTTACCGTGGCCCAGGTTTTATTCATTCTCACGGAGGCAGGTGCTTGCGACAATTCTTTTTGCGGGGACCAGCATTTAAGCTGGATCCGGTTTTTATCCCCCAAGGTTGTTAGCCCTGGGGGTATGGAAGATGAAATGACGATATATGATGATGATGGGGGTGAAAGGACAATACATACAGACATACACAAATACACAAATACATCCATGCCCGAGGCGGGACTCGAACCCGCGATCTTCTGGTCCGAAACCACTCCGGCACTACTGCCTTAGCGATCTCGGCCATCTGATCGGCATTATTATTATTATTATTATTATTATTATTATTATTATTATTATTATTATTATTATTATTATTATTATTATTATTATTATTATTATTATTATTAATTTTGGTCACTGAAGATTCGTATGCATAAGTTTTGAAAGTATGTCAATATGATGTCGATCTGTTCATTTTCTCGAGATGTCTATCACGAATTAACGTCTTCTTATCACGTGTGTGAGAGCTATTCAGTCACGCCTCCTTCAGCCGGCGATCACTAGAGGAGATCGGGAACACTCAGCGAGGCAGCTGTGGACTCCGATAGCCTACGTTGACCACCCGGGCACACGGGTGCGCGCGTCCCCGCCTGCGTGTCGCTGACAAGTTATGAATGAAAAGAAGTGGACTGATGGAAATCAGTTCCCTTCCTGATAACGAAAAGCGTTTCAGGTAGGTAGAGCACTTCAGGTGAAAATAATACAGGTTGATAAGTATTCAAATGTGATAGTGCAATAGAATGTCTACATTGTCACATGTTTCTTAAGATTAAGAAATGTTATCATTAGAAGGGTTTGTCAACGAAAGGTTGAAATAGTTTATGTACCTGTTTTTTGGTAATACCTTTTTGAGAATATAAAATGTTGTCTGTTGTAACTGCCTATTTTGTGAACAACAACTTATAGATTACCATATATCTCTATATTATTTCACAACGGGTTTGCAAACGGCATTTGCGCTATATTAAGAAGAGTACATATAGGAATAAATAGCATTTTTTTAAGCGTAAAGGCACAAAGTTTTTGAGAATTCATTATCTGAAGAGTTATTACCGTCTTAATAATGTACTGCTTGAAACAAAGATCGGAGTTTCGAGCATAACTGGCAAAAAGTGTTCTTAAAATCCGCATATCTCTGACATGCAGTTTCTTTAAAATGTTGTTTTATAACATTGTTTCATATGTTTTGTGTATGGATACGTCAGTAACCAATACGAAAATATGAAAAAACTTTTTTGAACAATAATTTTAGGAGATAAATAAATTTTAAGTAGGGGAATAGGCTCTGAGCTGTGCATCATAACTTTAGAACTACGACTTTATTACTTCAGTTTTAATTTTCATGAACACAGATACTAAATCTTGTGATTGAACCCAAACCGTCCTTTTATCATGCTTACTTACACATGTTTAACCATTTCCCCAAGAAAGTTAATAATAAAATAATTTTCAAATTTCTTAATATAATTTTTTTAAACGAATTAATGTTTCCAAATGATTGATTTCGGTCATGCACTAACTCTCTACTTTTAATTTAGACCAAAGAAAGAATCATAGTGATTCTTATATAGAGGTGCTGATGTGATGTTTAACCTTCGCCACGGCAGTCACAAAGAAAACTTTCGGCAAAACGGCTCGAAAGATTTTATGTGCTAGAAGGAGCTGGGAAAGAGCTGCTCCTTCGGTACGTAAAACGCTCCAAACATTCCGAAATAAAATCCTTCGCACTTCACACCATCAAAGCGTCTTGGTACGTATCAAAGAAGCAACTCCACGGATCGCTTGTTCTTCACACGACTAATCATTACATCAGTCACCAATCATATAATTTTTTTCTTTCCTTATTATCCTTCTCTGCAACTTCCCTATTCAACCTTCAAAAAACATTTAACCAACGACGATGAATCAACTCTAGATTCCCAATAATTTAAACCACCCTAAAGAGAAACGCATGATTTCTCGAACTCGCTTTCTGTAACTTTTTTCTTAACTTTAAATAACTCTTTTGTAATCTAGTGGGAGTATCCTCGCTCTCCAGTTTGTGACTCTTGTTTTTGTGAGTTAATGTGCTTCAAAAGATTTCGAATTAAGTTTTTCGAAAACTCAAAACTTTTCTGAGAAAAAAGTACTTCAAATATACGGTAGGACTTCAGCGTCATTTTCTTATAAGTGCCTCCAAATTTTTCAAAGAAAAATGCCATTTAGGACGCGGTTTTACTGTTCTTTAATATTCTTAAAATAATATTTCCGTTCTATTATTAGTAAACCGAAAAATTAAGAAAATTTCAAAAAATGTACTTTGTGCGATTATAGATGGCAGCAGGCAAGGGTATCTGGTAATTTCAATTAGCTAACAGATCAAAGAAAATAGAAAACTAATACGGGAAAGTCTGTGCCATGCTGTAACACCGTTAGTTATTATTTATTTGATTAGCAACTTTGGACAGATTAACAAACGTCTTTAGAAGAGCCGTCGAAAGTTGATCAAATAAATAAAAAATATTCGTAAAGGTAATTCCTGTGAATTAAATCTTTAGAATGCCAACATATCCACCAATCAATGAATATTAAAAAAACAAAACACATTTCCACAAAATAAAAATAAAATCTCCACATAAATTTCTATCTTCATTTCCAAGCCCAAAGCAATGACGAGATTTTTAGAGCGTTAATAATTCGAAATAAAGGGGTTTCAATTCAAGGTTCTTAGAAAGCACATTTCTCATCCGCATTTGACAAACGATGACATTTTCATAAAATATATGAATTTTGAAACACGTCAGAGTTTCTAGAATTGATTTTTGTTGCATAGTTTATGAAATATGCGAGTTTCTTTTTTTGAGTTAAAAACTGAAGGTTCAAAATCGCAGTTTCAAATATTGCATTTTCAAGCATGTTAGTATTCAAAGAGAAGCATCATTTAAGACTCAAATTAAAGAGTAGAGTTCCAAAAGCATCTGTCCAATTGCCGGCGCTGGCCCCACAGCCGTGTGTCTAGTGATCTCGTGTGTCTAGTGATCTAGTGTGAATGTGCGTGTGAATGAGAAAAAAAAAACCAACCAAGAAAACTAATACTATAAAGCATGAAGAAGAACAAAGACTTGTGTTAATCTTAGGTTGCCGGCCAAAGTGCCGGCTTCATCCATAGGTTAAGTTAGAAATAAGTTAGTAAGTAAGTTCTGCCCCCTTCCTTGCCGCATAAGCCATAGAGCTGCGGCGTATGCTGTACCCCAAAAAGTAAATAAACTCCCGCCTCGCCAGGGTTACTGGCGGGGGGAAAGTTGAAAAAAAAAGGCCCCACAGCCTCAGCACCTCCGTCGCGTCGGCGCTGCGCCGCGGCGTCTGCCGGCGGGCAGGGAAAAAGGAAGGCTGGGGCGGAGGGCCGCGGCCACGCCGCGCGCACGTGATCGCCCGGGCAACACGTGGCCGCGGAGATCCTCCCTCGCGGGCGCAACGTTCTCCAGCGGCGGGTGGGCCGGCCGGGCTCGAGCGCGCGGCGGCCACGGCCATCCAGCCCGAGCAAGACGCACTGCCAGTGCACGCACGGCGCACGTGCGGAGGTCCACGCACGTGGCACGCGGGAGGACGAGCCGCTAAACGGCCACGAGCCGCTAAACGGCCATGATTGGTTTCAGAGAAACCATTTCCCTCTCTGGTTGTTGGAATTACAACCCTGTGCCAATTGCTTACGAGCTTCCTTAAGAATCCATTTCTGATTTCGGAAAACTTGTTAAATTGTTTATGTGGTGCTAATTTTCACCTATGTGTTGATTAAGTTCGAAAGAATATCATTAGACATTATAATACCCAGAAATTCAGACGATTCATTATAATTTCTATTAGATTTTTCCACGATTCTTTAAAACTAATATTTTGAAAATCAGTAGAGAGAAGCAGCCTACTAACCAAAGTTAGTTAATATGAATTATTTCTTGTTCTTGTAAAAAATTGTGTGATTGATGTAATAGAATTACAAAAGGATCAAACATCACAAGGAAAAAAATGAATTAATTTTTTGCGCAATTTCTCATAAAATGTACTTCAATATTGATCTCTTATTTTCTTTTTTAATACGATAATAACATTTTATTCTCATACTTTGTGTGAATATCTCCGATCAGCAACTATTATCCTTCAGAGAAATATCATTATTCATGACTAATTTTACTCAGTTTTACTCTCGATATTCAAATTTGGCGATAATTTTATTGGAATTAAATAACCCCTCTCAGCTTTTTATTGCATCAGCAAAATTTGCCATTAATTGTATGTAATGCGTCACAAGCGTATGTAATGCGTCAATTGTATGTAATGCGATGGAAGATTGAATGTAAGTGCTGTATGGTACACGTTGAATTGTTTTTTTCTCATTGATGAGCTTTTTATTTTGAGGCAATGATTTCGTGCAATAAATCGTGGAAAAATGCACAGAAGAACTCATATTTCTGAGAAGCTTTTTATGCTTTCTGTTGATACAATCTTTTATAAGAAACACTACTGCAATAATTTGCAAGTACTGATTTTAAAAAAATCGTGTTTCCTCTGCCTTTTCTGATAGATACTTTTCATATCTCTCACAGGTGGCAATACACTGAAAAATCATTCTAAATGATTTCACTTAATCATTCTAATGTATTGCAGTAGCTCACTGAAAAGCCACTGAGCTAGCTTCAGGGGATGGTTCGTTAGAGGAAAATTCGTGTCAATAAAATAGACTTTCTTCTTTTTTTAATTGAAGGTCTCGTCAAAATCTAAGTCATTAGCAACCACTATTGCATTTAACGGTATGATAACTATGAAAATTACATATGGTGATGATGGGGGAGACGAACACAAATACAACCATGCCTGAGGTAGGATTTGACACCGCGATCCTTCGGTCCAAGATCGCTACGGCACTAATGCCTTAACTATCTCGGCCATCCGGACCGGCAAAATATTTTTTGGTGTCCGTTTACTGCATGGTCATATAAAACAATTGAGTACTAAAGGAAATAATGTAAACGGCTACACATTATTTTAACAACAATAAAAATTGTTGTTAAAATTTAATTTCGATGTTGTTTTAGAACTAACAAAAACTAAAATCAAATTCATATCTTCAATGACATAAAACCTTGTTTTATCAATATTGTTTTATCACAATTTTATTGTCGAGAAACTCCTTCATGAAGTTCGCGAACCTCTGGGGGTTCACGAACTACTTACTCTTCGGAAACAGTTGTTCTATTCTCCTCAGTCACGCGGCAGGCCTTTTTACCGACCGAAAGTTTGGGATTGCGAACAGGTGATTCTCACTTACTAGCGCCAAAATATTGTTTTTCCGAGTAGGAGGTTTGTCACCCTCTTCTATTTGTTTACGAAACGCTTCTCTTCTGAAAAGAAACGAAACAGAATTGAATTTTGAATTGAAGCCTTATTGTACGTGACGAGACTCAGGCCATGAGGCCTGCTCTTCCGTCTGACCACGCAAATTTCGCTACGCTCCTTTCACCAGCTAGCAGAGAAAGGAGGTATTGGGCGAGAAACAGGCGATTTGAATTAAGCTCAGAGGCGTCATTTAGGCTTGAGGATCTTTTACATGCAAGTAAATCTCCTAACATGGGACAGCCGGCTTTACTTCCCCTCCGAAGGAAGGCGTCCGAAGGATTTTTTCGCCATTAAAAATCCACGGTTTCGATCGGGTTTGAACCCGCCAACTTGGGTACAACAGTCCTATACGCCAGCCAACGCCGCGCGCAATCTGCTCCCGCAAAACCGCAATCTGACGTGCAGGGTGGTTCCGGATCTCGCTTCCCGACGCGGAAGACGCGTCGCCTCCTCCTGGGCTGTATATCATCCTCTAACCTCAAGCCACCAACGACTGTTGACGAGACCGGAAACACAAAATGATCAATGAAGCCAGAGGCCTACAAGAACGCGGGACTATACATTCAAATTACTCTTTAAACTATGCGAGTGACCTTGCCAAGGGCATTACATATTCACGTAAATTGAATTCATAATTCTCATACTCATGATTGAGCAGTTTTGTTCATTTTTTAGAATACTCTGCGACGGTGACCTTTAAAAGAGTCTTTATTATTTTCGTGTCATGTATATTTGAATAGCAAGTAAGCTAATTAGAAGTAAGCATTTCTTACGTAAGTGAGGGCATATTGTGTTTTCCTGATACTTCATTTGCATTTGCGATTTGTCAACATCATTTATGTTTTTTAAAATTTTGTTACAGTATGGCACAAGGTGAAAACACATAAAATGGGCAAAAATATTGTCAGAATGAAGTGTAATTATTGATGAATGAACAGTTAATATAAAATAGTAATTGACTTGGAAAAAATGAGATACTTTGAAAAATGCACAAAAAATAAGTGGCAGAAGCTTCTCAGGAATGAAGATATTAAATATCTATTTTTTTAATGTTATAGGTATAATTTTTTTTACATACATTATTTTATATGCAAGCCAGTTAGGAACATATGCCACAGCGCCAGATAGATAACAAATGTTTATTTATGGAGGTAAATACAAAATAAATAATTTTCACAATTATGCAGGCTGAGTTAACATTTTGCTAGTTGCACGTTATCTAATACCTCGTCAGTGGGCCACGCACCGGTGCGTGTTTCCAAAACCAATGTCTCCAAGAGCGAACACTCCGCTGATGCAATAACTATCACTTAACGATGAGATAACTACATACAAACGAGAAGAATGAATTGGTTCTAACATGTGACCTCTCACACATGCCCCGCGGTCATTCGACGTGCAGTTGACCTCTTGGCCGCGACGACCGCGGTGGCTGTGGCTGTTGCCGCGGCGCTGGTGGATGTGATGGAACAATAGCGACGGTGACAGAGGTGGCTGAAGTAGCCAACGTCAGTGGAGGAGGATTTGCGTAATTAAGTAACGGGGTTTATGTAATGTTATTGTCGGACAGTGACAATGGAAAATTGATGAGCGGCTACCTCGGTAATAGCGCAGTGCGGTAATTCGTCGTGCGCCGGTGATGAGAGTTCGACGCAGCGCTATGACTGCAGGGGGTGAGGTCATTGCCTGTCCCTGCAACCCTTCGAAGGGGCGACGTGTTTAGGAGTGTGCTTGAGGATTGAACTGGTGTTATGTATCACCAAAACAATAATAAAGGAGGTCAAATGCCGATCAGATGACCGTGATCGCTAAGGCAGTAGAGCCATAGCGGTCTCTGACCAGAAGATCGCGAGTTCGATTCGAGCCTCAGGTATGGTTGTGTTGCGAGTGTCACACCTCACTATCATCATTTTATATTCCATACCCCCAGGGCTAACAAGCATGCGGGATAAAAACGGGATAAAAATGGACTAACAAGCGTACGGGATATCTAAAATGCCTATCCCATGATGAAATGATATGCACCTGCCATCGAGATAATATTACTGAGCCCCGACGTCTCCCAAAACAAATTGATCTTCATTGCAATTCATTATATTACTCAATTGGTAATTCCCTTACGATTTGATTCACTGGAACCACGTTCTGTTTTCATTTCGTAAAAACTTTTGATACGTAAAGGATGTATCTTCTACAATTTCATTAATATTTTGTTAAGTAATTCATTACTTTAAAATCAAACTAAAATTGAACTTTAAAAATGTCTTACGTAAATGATTTTCTATAATATTTGAATGTAACTTTTGCTGGCGAACATTAAAATATCATAATTTACGTTTATTACACATCAATATCAATTATCATGAGAACGAAATTTAAAAAAACAGAAAAATACTTTGACCATCTTCCGACAGACATTTTAGGGAATATATAAAATTAGGAAGTTAGCATTCAATTTTCATCAGTGGGAACATAAGTAGTGGCTAGAACATACTTTCGCGAACATGAGACACCCGGGTTCAAACCCGATCAAAAGGTAGAGATTTTTGCCCGGCTATGCCCTATTCAGGGCAATCCTGAGGTTCTCTCAGCCTCCTTAAAAATGAGTAATATTAACTGTAAATATTGGAAACAATGACGCATGGAGCATGGCGCTTGCCACGCTATCTTCTCCCAGTTCCAGAAACATATCTTCTGTGGCCCGTTAATCTACAGAGGGCCTTGGAAGTGGGGAGGCAGGTGGCAAAAGGCTAATTCAGACAGGGTCCTAACGTCCTGTAACCCTAAGCAAGTGAATCCTGCAGAAGAAAGGGTTTGAAAAATCTCTTCACTTTTACAGGTCATAATAATGTATTTTATAAGTACTGAAATACGGTATCCCTATTTTCTTTAAATTCCGAAAAATGTTCCATTAAAATAAATTGTGATGGACGCAAGTACGTTGCGGCACGCCGAGGGTAATCGGTCCCCTCTAGTGGGAAGTGGGACGCCGTGGAGTGTTGGCGCGGGGGGGGGGAGGGGGGGGAGGATGGTTGGCAGTGGCGTGGTGCGTGGCGCGCCTGGACGCCACGCGCGCTCCGCAAGGGGAGGGGGTGGGGGGCAGGGCAGCCACAGGGCACGTGATCGCGCGTCGCCTTATAAGTCGCCTTACAAGCAGCTTCGCCGCCTAATGCCCCGCGCGCACCATCCGAGCTGCTCCACTTCGGTCGATTTGTCTCAATGGCGCGCCACAATCGAAACGTGATAATGAATGCAACTCTTATTCTTACACAGATCGCTATTTTGTTTCAACTTTTATTAAGAAACTGTATGCAAAATTAAATGTCTGCCCTGAATTCATCACGGTTATTGTGAAATGTATTTTAGGTCCCATTGCTATATTCATGTAGTTCTCTTTGCCATTGCGATGTACACTAAAGTTGTGAGTTGTTAGTTGTACGTGAAGATGTGATTTTCCTATTTGATATTCAATCTGCTAATCTCATGGTGCAACCATCTCCTTGTTCTTCAGGGGAATGTCTCGTATTATCCTTGAACGAATCAAGGTAAGAGTTCCGCATATGCAATTTCAAAGATATGCGGCATACCATTCTTTCAAAATTATCCACGAGTTTTTCAACAAATTCCCAACAAGTTTTGAGCGTTGTGATTTCCGAGGGAACCGTAGGACATGGCAACAAACATTTCCCACGCCGCCTTTTCTTTCTCGTTGAACGGTTACATTTCCACTGAACTTTTATTTGTATAAAGGATATCTGTCAATCATATAAAGACTGGATAAAACATTTATTGATAATTTGGAACAAAATTAAAGCCAAAAAACTATAAAAAGGTCTAAAATCGAATAAAATCAAAATCCTGGCCGAAAAAGCAAATCAGGGACATAATGTCGTTGATTTTCCTTCATTTTGAAACAAAATAAAACAACTATTCACGAAAAAAACTGAGTCACAAAAAATTGTTGTATATTTGACACTATAAATCCTTGAGTAAATGCATAAAATGAAGGTAACAATTCTATTCGTTTCAGTTGATCCTGATCGCATGTCAATCTATTCTTCTATGGCGCGTCCGAGGTTTCTTACGGCAACAATGATGCCAAATGTGGTGCTTTTCTGCTGCTCTGTTTGAATCGAATGTTACGCGCTCGATGATGACAACAAATCCCGCAATGGGGCGGAGCGCTAGTTTAGCGCAAAAGTAGTTTGTGTCGAACCTTCCCAATTGTTTCAAATCGTATTTTCATCCCTTTCCTCACATCTGAAACTACTCCTATGAGACTCCAATTCACAGGAAACGTTTCTGTCAAGCTTCTTATGTCCTTTGTGCTTCGAAATGTCATAAGATATCAGGAATAAAATATTAATTTTAAAATGCACCACTTATTTCAATCCAAAATTTAAGCCACCTATATGCATTTGCAAAAAGATCAAGGTTCCTTTTTAACAGTAGAGAAATAATAAGTTTTGATTACTGAACAAAATATTTAAAATTCCTTTGACGACAAAATAAGTCGGGCCCACGGGAACAAACTGATTTGATTCACGGGAAACCGAACTGCCTCGCGCCGGGAGAGCTCACAATCATCTCCCAGCAGACATTGAGTACGAATCCTGTTCGAAAATATAAGTATAGTTAAATAGTAATAAACATTAATAACCAGTTGTTTTTCCCCACCATGGAAGCACTTTACCACTCTTGTGCTTTACGGTTGGTGAATCATACATTCTAAATTAAGTTTGCAAAGAATTTTTTAAAAATTGTAAATCAATAAATTTATCACAACATAAAAACCAAAATGAAGAGAAGTAATCGGAATTACATTTAACTTTTCACGTGGTAAAAAGCACATCTCAAAAGCAAAAGGAAACTGAACAAAGGCGAACACACAGGTATACAACAGGAATGCGACCTTTCTGAGCACAGTAAATAGTATATGATACGTCAACCGAAGCACGTGGCACTACAGCCGTGGCTGGTCCAACAGCCGAACGTATACCTTCCTATAAAATTAATAAATTCTCAAGATATTCACTACGATTTGTGGTAAATATTTGTTTTCGAGGTATTATTTTACTAATGCAATTTTTGTTATGAAAAATTATGTTAATAAGGATTTAAAACAGTTTTGAAATCTTAAAAACCTCAGACGCGCTATAGTTATCGTCTCTTTAAATTAAGAATTTAGATGATGCGATTCTCTTTGGTATTTCAAAATACGAAATTTAATGCTTTTATGATCATCATTCAGCTTTTTACGGCCATGACAAAAGCAACATGATGACAAAAGCAAACACATTTATGAGCAAAGGAGGCAGAAAAAAAGGATATGAGACAAAAGTTTTGCCTCCTGGCTGTAAGACCTCACCTTCCATTAAGGATTTGTGCAACTCCTATTCCGGATGTGTTAGCAGTTGACGTCTGTATAGGTGGTTTACGTCAGCATGTTTTCTTTGACATTTGTCAGTGTGATAAACAGCAAATTGTCCTGCAAATACGACTCGAGTATTGCAATTTTTTATGACTCTGCACAGCTTGAGCTTACACGCGTAAAGGGAGTGGGAGCAGGGGGAGCACAGACTATAGCGAAATGTACAGTGCGCAAATAAATTTACTACCTCTGATCAACCAGATCACGGACGTATCTCTTATTTCAAGGTCGGAGTTTCTAAATTTACCCTTTTCATTTGGAACTTCGAAATGATTTTTTGAAAGGATGTGTTATAATTTGAAAAGACATTATACCATATCTGAGAGGTAATATTTAACTTTTGGGGAATGTTAGCCAACAGTCCGACTTACTGGATGTATTCTTCTTTTCAGTGTCTACATCTGATAAGCATACTATATTTTTCTAGAAAGTCAGTTATTTTCTGAATTCTTGTTTCATCTAGAGTGGCACTTTTGTGTATATTCATAAAAATAAAAGTAGATAAAGAAGCTTCAAAGTATGCTTCTAGTTGATTCCAGCATTAAAATTGCTTAATTTTAATGCTGGAGTCCCAATAATGAAAAATATTTTCCGAAACAAAAAGAAAGTAATACAGTAGTGATAAGGCAGTGAAAAGTGGCCCGCAAATCAAATCGATAATAGTGATGCTCATATGAAAGAGAATAAAAGTGCCGAAGATTCCCAAAACATCAGCCTCGTAGCAGAGATTCAACGAAAAAAGGGTTTTCATTTTATTTTTTCTCAGCTTATATTGTATGTATCAGGCTGAAACATAGTAGAGAAAGAGGATAATAGTCGAATTTGAAGGTATTTTGATCAACAAAGTTTCACGCTAAATTCAAATAGGAAAAAAAAACAAATATTTCTGAAATTAATTCTCGACGTGATAACGTTGGAGTAGTCTCAGTTTTTTCCCTAGAATATCTCTAATTACTTTCTACAACATATTTTGTTCACATTTTTAAACAATGTGGACGATAGTGAAAAATTAAAACCAATTTTATTATTTAAAAAAATGAAATTCGCGTCAAAATGTGATAGGAAAAACATATTCACAAAAAAAGCTTCAAGGTCAGTACGTCTACAGGAAAAACGTCTAACTGAAACAAATGTACACCAAAAATGTGGTCTGCAATTTTTCAGGAATATCTTTTTTTCAAGACTATGAGTAGCATTTGAAAACTTTCAGTTGAAAACTTAGTTGCATAAATTGCTTGACGTGCAGAAGGAAAAAATATAATATTAATATAATTATAGGAAAATGTCTACGGAAAACAATCACTTTTCTACTCGAATATATTGTCTAGGTTTGATAATTTCCAAAAGAATCAGAAGTTTTTGTTTTCAGTTGAACTTACCAGGATAGTATCTAAAATATACCATGATACTGTAAGTAAAGAAACGAGTGGATAAGGAGGGGTATAATTGCATGAGTGTATGTTCGAAAACGAGAGACGATAGAAGCGAGATTTCTTATGTATCCACGAGTGAAATTATATCCATTTATTCACATGGTACGTGTAATATTTTTTCATTTCCATTTAAGAATAATTTAAGTTTTGAGAAATTTAAGCACATCTTTACCATTCGAGGAATATATTTGATGACGTTTTGATCCTAAAAAAATATATTGTAAGGGGGCTTGCATTGTGTTTGTTTGCAAGAAATATTTGCATATGGAAAGTACTGAACAAATAGTGGATAAAATATTAGAATACGCTAACAAAAGATTACTTCCCACGAAAAGTAAAGACATTTATGAGAGAGAATACATGTATCAATATTGAGAATAAAAAAAAGTCATTTGTGACACAGTTTTGCTATAGCGTACTTTTTAGAACGGGTAAAACACAACTAACGTTTACATTTTTCACATTGCAATCCTAAGACCAAATGTTTTACATGTAAATCATTTAATATATTCGCGTTAAATCTTTTTTGTTGTTCCAGTAGTTGAAATTGTGGTAAAATTCAACGTAATCGTTACTGATGTGAGAAAGTTCGTGCTGATGTAGCATTATTTGCTTCATGGTGTCATAGAACGAAGCCATAACAGACGGCACTTTTGAAATTGTAAAAAACCATGAATTAAAATTATATGTATGTCACGTGGTCTTCAGTTGCAAGTGCATTTTGGCACATCGCTCTACACAAGCCATCAGATTTTCTCTGCACATTTTGCCAATTGCCAGTGTGCGCCTACCATTCATCGTGAAGGACAAACGGATTTATCGACGGTCAAAACTCTAACCTACGATCCCCGTGGATTTTGCCTTTTTGGTCGTGACGCACGACGCCCGCCTGCGCAAAGGCATCCGCCCCGTGCGCTGCTTGCAGAACCGATTATCGCTGTCCAAAGAAGGTCTCGTGCCGCCGCAAAGAGCAACTCGTAAACTGACAGCTTCGGCGGTGGCGTCATGGCAATGGGATGGGGTTGCTTTGTCACTGGCGCGATCCAATGACAGATATGATGCATTGGCATTCGTTTATCTGAGGCTGTACATATGTCCGACGTAAAGGTTGGTGCACTTTTGTAATATTAATTTTTGTGGTTTTCGAAGTTACAGAGAATTCACCTAAAATGGGATTAGCACCACAATTTATTTTCCGTTCTTCCTTCCATACGAGGGAAAGAAGTGTTAAAAAATTTCGACCCGTACTTGAGGAAATAATTCTTTAAAATTTGTGTATGTATTCTTTAAAAAGTACGCAAAAACCACTCATATTTTCGAAAATTTTGTCTTTGAGCAACACCTTTCATTAAGAAAAAAATCTCTATTTTCAATTATATAGTTATTGGAAGACTTTGAAACAATTTGGAACTTGAAATGTTTTCAATATTCCATCAAAATTTACCTGCTTGTTCCATTAATTCAATTCGCTCAGGTTAGATTACGTAATTTTACTTAAAGCTGCCTCTGCGACTGGTTGGTGTGCCATTCATACGAATAAGCATGTTTTCTGGAATTCCTTTTTTTTTATTCTTCCAATTCAGATTGCAAGTAACTATTATATAATCAGTTTTATTCAATAAATACTTGGTATTTATTTATCAATTATTCTCTATTATTTATTAATTGAGCTCGTAAAATTGTATTGTCATGACTCCTATTTAATATTTTAGAAAATTATTGAAATTGGTTTTCATTTCCTTACGTCACCGATCTTCGCGCGCTCTTTGACTTTCTCGGGAGGAGGTCGCCACAAAGATCTTTCTTCGTATCTCTTTCCGCCCCAATGTCCTAATATAACTAACTTTAATTGTGAAGTTCTGAATGTTCACTCGACTTCCTAGCTTTGTCACCGCAGGTGGGTGCCTGCTCCCGAATTCTGTCCTATGAAATTCCTCATTATATCCATTGGTGGGAATATGAGACCTTACTCCTCACTGTTACGTGTCGCTAGTAATCCTAACTTACTCGATTAACAGATAGAAATTCAACCATTAATTAATAATTTCCATTTTTTTAGACTCGACCGACGCCATCTTCCATGCATATATCCATCAGGTCGTGCTCAGTGGCCCCCTTCTATTCTGACGTCATCTTGTATATTTCATCTCGCCGACGTTCCCATAGATACATATTAATACGTGTTCATCTACCTGTTGTATATTCCCACCATAATAAGAGTTCCAAATATTCCGACAATTTTCGGTATGTGACAAACTTTTGAAATTTTCGATAAATCAGAAATTTCATCGGAAATGAAATTCGAGCCATTCTTTTAAGACGGACGAACGGATTGGCGAACGGACGGACGGATAGACGTACGAACGCACGGACAGACAAGTCTATCAGATCTGCATCTCGAAGACGGACTGTTCTCCAAGCGGCGGATTCCACACATGCCTCAGCTGGCCCGCCTCCGCCCCCCCCCGCCTCCGTGGCTCCGTGGCCCAGTCTCTGCCGGTTGGGCGGCGGCGATGAGGTCGCTGACCGGAGGCTCCTGTCTGGTGGCTGTCGCGGCCCAGCTCAACGCGGTAGGGCGGCGGGGGTGTCGGCTTCAATGACACAGGCTGAAAATGTAGCAGCCTGGTACAAGTTCGAAAATGAAAATACGTTATTGCTCATATTGTGGGTCTCTACCAAGCAAGAGCGAATAAATCTTGTTCCAACATGTAGTTAATTACTTCCTCTAACACGTTACGTAGTCAGATTTCACTTCTGCGATCCTTCTCACCGAAGAATTGGTTTAAGGCACCCCACAATGGGTTGATGGGTTTGAAGTTGGAAGAAATGGGTTTCCAATCTTTGTGGTACGAGTACATCCCAACGTGCATGATTGTTTGGTTAGTTGTTTTCCTTCATTTTTCTTTCGATTTTGGCGTATCCCATCGTGAAGTTTATCCCGATGGACATCTCCCTTCCCGACTCACTTTCGCCGCTGCACCTGCAATTATCCTCCCGCATCTTCTGCCACCTCTCGACCCCTCACACCTACCACCTTAGTACCCCTCCCCTACAGTATGCGCCGCCCCTGTCTACATCCCCCGTCACTCCCGCGTATCCGTCCCTTCCGGCGCCCTCATTGCCCCCGCCACCATCATCAGCCTCGCCGCCCCATCACCACCGCTGCTCCCCGTCGCACCCATAGCCCCCCCCCCCCGCCTTCGCCGCCCCCGTTGCCAACGCTGCTTCGCCGTAACGCCGCCCCCGCCGCCAACGCCCCAACCTTCATTCCAACCGACTCGACGCACGGTGTGACCAGATGAAGAAAATGTGACCAAAACCTCAAATGGCATCGAATTCAATTAGCAAGTTCTACCTAGGAGTTTCCGACGAGATACATCCACCCGTCAGAAATGTTACATAAAATATTAATCTGCTGAAATATGCAATAAGAGTTTGCTTTATTTATAATATATTAAAATACTCCATTGCCCATCAGTTATAAATCGTTTTACGCAATCCTTATTACTGCAAATACACTTGTACAGAACGCCTCGATAATTTCACTAATGCAAGGTGCCGCGAAGAGGTACGCAATCCAAAAAGAAATTATTCACAAAAGCTCAATCTGCAGAAATATGCACTGAAAATTTGCAATGTTTGTAAAATAATAAAATGCTTTATTGCCTTATATCACATATAAGCTGTTTTTTGCACTACATATTATATTAAAATCCCATGAACTGAACGCTTCGGTTCATTTCTGTAACGCAGAGTTCCGCGATGAGATACACACGCCCAAAGTAAATTATTCACACAATCTCAAACTGCAGCAATTTTCACCAAATGATTACTGTATTTATAACATAATAAAGTACTCTATTGGTAGATACCAGTTAAAAATCATTATGCACCCTCTTAATTAGTGAACTAAAAGCTTCGTTAATTTCATAAACGGAGGGTACTGGGGAGTGCCGACAGAAAAGTCGAAACATTAAAAAATAACACAATAAAAAACGCCAGATATAAACTCAGAAATTCTTGAAAAAAATGAGGTAATCATATATGCTATTACACTTGGACGAAATGACAGCATCTTGCGAGTCTAATTTTACGCCACCAACAATACAGCGCCACAAACAATACATTATTTCGCCAATAAATTATTCATTAGACGTCAATGCGCAGCTTCGCCGCGACATATGAATTATTACAAATATTATAAAATACGCTAATAACTAATATCAATTAAAATGAGTTATATGCAACTTTTTCCATAATGAACCCTAAGATCGGATGACTTTTATTTCACTTTATCAGGGTGTCGTATATCGTGACGAGGTATGCATACGGTCGGAAGAAATAGTTGAAAAAACTTGAATACGCGATTATCCCCACCAAATAACTTCTTATTTCAAAGACAATGTCATTCTTTAATGACTTATATCAATTTTCACACGTTTCACCCTTTGCCGGTACAAAACTTGTGGACGGAACGCTCGTTAATTTCTGAAATGCAGGTTGCCGCTACGAGATATACACGCTCATACGAAATGTTACGTAAAACATAAGTCTGCAGCGACACGCAGCCAAATTGTCCTTTAATTGAAGGAATTATAATATTCAAGTGTTGAGACGAATAATCTAAATTCTTTATAAATTTGAAGGAAGGAAGGAAGGATCTGTAGTGTTTTATTACTGGTACGCCTGTCTCTTACGAGACTCTTCGTCCAGTTAATTCTTCTTCCGGTTGTGTGTTTTGTACGTTGCGACTCCTCTCCCCCGTACAGGGACGGGGATTGGGAGTCGGGGAGAGAGGGAAGTATAGGGTGATTTTTTGTTAAGGGGTTTTGGTAGTAGGGGAAGGGGAGGGGAGTGGATTAAGGAAAGGAGGGGTTGGGAAAAGGTACGTGTTGTTCTTTGGTCCGTCGTGAGTTAGTGTTTAGTCCGTAGTTTTTTGTCGTTTGTCGGTTATTCTATGTCCACCCTTTGGCTTAGGTAATGGGAGGGGGAAGTTGCAGGATATCAAGGGGTGTTTTTTCCGCGTGTGTCTGGGGGGATTTCGGAGAATATGGTGGTGGGGTATGATTATATTTCTGAATTTGGGATCGGTAATGAACTTTTGTATGGTTTGGACTGAGGAATTATAGAGGTAGGTGAGTATATGGGGCATATTGTATTGGTCTCTAAGGTTATTGAAGCGGGTTAGCGGAGGGGGGCGGAAGATAAGGTGGATGATTCTGTTTTCGGTAACGGTGAGTTTTCTATAGTTAATTATTGAAGAATTGAACCATGTGGGATGGGCGTAGGACAGGGTTGGGCGGATGTAGGTGTTATATGCTAGGATTCTTTTTCGGATTGGGATAGACGGGTTGGACAGGATAGGGTAAAGGGCGTTTGTGATGCGGTTGGTTTTGATGGTTGTGTTAAGGACGTGTTTGGACCAAAGGAGTCTGCGGGAGAGGGTAACGCCAAGGTATTTGACATGGGGTTGCCAGGGGATAGGAGTTTGGTTTATAGTCAGAGGGGGTGGGTTTGATGGGTAGGTTTTGTAGTAGAAAAGGATGGCTTGAGATTTGGAAGGGTTTATGGTAATGGAGTTTTGGGAGGCCCAGAGGTGGAAGGTGTCGAGGGATTTTTGGACGTTTCGTAGGGAGCGGGTGAGGTTACGGAAGAAAGCAAGGAATGCCAGATCATCGGCATAGA
The DNA here is from genome assembly GCA_038098605.1 of Gryllus longicercus. Taxonomy (NCBI): domain Eukaryota; kingdom Metazoa; phylum Arthropoda; class Insecta; order Orthoptera; family Gryllidae; genus Gryllus; species Gryllus longicercus. The sequence continues at coordinate 616,021 of JAZDUA010000316.1, forward strand.
GGAATTTCTCTACTCCGGGAGTGGAAAGGATGTCATTTATGTACAGGGAAAAAAGGAGTGGGGAGAGCACGGCGCCCTGTGGGACGCCGGCTTGGATGGGGTGGTTGGGGGATTTTTTGGAGTAATATTGGACATAGAAGGATCTGAGGGTAAGGTAGCTTTGGAGTAGAGAGTGGATGTGGTAAGGGATATGGGGACGGATTTTTGCTAGGAGGATTGGGTGGGATATAGTATCATAGACTTGGATGAGATCTGTAAGGATAGTGGGGATTTCTTTACGGTCTTGGAGGGGTGTGGCTATGGATAGAGTTAGATTTAGTGTTTGGAGGGCCGCTGAGCGACCCTCGCGGAAGCCGAATTGGGATTGGTCTAGGATTGGGTCAATGATAGGGGTTAGGCGGAGGAGGATCACTTTTTCAAATATTTTGCTGAGTACGGAGAGGAGGCTTATGGGTCTGTAGTTGGTGGATTGCCGATGATCTTTGCCAGGTTTGGGAATCATGGACACACAGGCTGTTTTCCAGTTGGAGGGGAAGTAAGAGAGTTTAAAACAGGAATTGAGGATGAGGGTGATGAGGTCAATGGCATTTTTCGGAAGGTTACGGAGTTGGGTGGGACGTATCCCATCGGATCCGGGAGCTGTTTCTTTGCTTTTTCTTTGTTTGCGACGTCCGGTGGAAAACTGAAGCTCCCCTATCGCCCCCAGGCAGCGCTCCCGTTCCACACCTTGACTTGCGTTTTCCTCAACTGGCTGGAGGAAAATTAGCAGAAGGGGAACCAGAGGGAACCCACAGAAAGAAGAAAAAGGAATGTTAATATTGTTTCAAAATATATTACCGAATTTTAAATCTGTATATGAGTCTTAATTTTCTGACATCTTTTAGTGACAAACGCAAGTTTCTGAGCGAACAAATGAAGGATGATTACGCCTTTATGTCCTTTCGCTTCCCAGGTCGTTTATCGCGAAATTGGTTTGCCTCATATTTCTACTGAATAATGGTATGGTGATCATAAAGGATGAATGATGGTTATTTGATGACGAATGATTGTGGATGGGATGATGTTCAGATGGGATAAGTGGTGGCATGAGAATACACCCGCGTCACACTTCATGAAAACATCTCTTAACTATATACTTTAATATGTATGTGTATTAACATTCAGCTATTGAGCATGCGACAATATAATAGCCTTACATAAAATATAGGCACACTTCCAAATTCTCTTTCCAAACGTAACTGAGATTAACAAGGATCTTCTCCGAAGTCATTTGTTAGCACTGAAGAAAGATGTGTTTTAACCACTTAAGGAAATGACAGTTCTATTGCGGCAGTTTGCGTAGGATCGATTGCTCACTTGCGCTCTTCGTACTAAGCAATGAACGCCACTTTGCATAAAATTATACATAATACGCTCTTCACTCTGTAACTAAACTAATCCAGTATTTTTTTCTGAGTTTGTTTAACGGTTAACCGAATAGGAACCGAGTGTTAAGTTTCGTTATAAAGTTATCGTTCTTTTAAATTTTCTTCTGTTTTTTACGCATATTCAAAAATTTATTGATCAATAAGTTTCATAACAAGAGGATGTAGAGAGTACTTTGTAGAGAGAATTTTAATGTAAATGTATGGTGGTACTGTAAGTCAACCGATCACGGAAAAATATCTATTCTTGAGAAAGTTTTTCATTACAAAGAGCTTACACTGTAATTTTGTTTAAAAATCTTCTGAGTATGCCACTAATATCAACATCACGTTTGGATGACCAAAAATAGAATGCTGCTTTTGGATCTAAAATCAAGTTAAATATGATTGTTCAATAGATGGATGAAGTTTGGAAGATTTTGTAATTTTATAAATGTCGTTTTCTTAAACTTTGTATTTTCAGCCGTCGAGGATTTCTACATTGGAATTCAATTCAGTTGTTTCACTTGATTTTCGGAAAAAGTGCCATGCATGACATTTAGTTGAGTTTCAAGTAATAGAACGTATCTCAATTTTGTTTACAATTCTCTCCTCTTGAAAGACCAATTTTTGTAGATCCCCCTTCCCATCATCGTAACATTACTTTACGTCGTATTATTTAAGTCTAGCCTATAAACATTGCAAAGATACATCTGACTTTCGATTTCTTTTTCGATCATTTGTACATAATTCTTCATAATGCTAAATCACAATAATTGTTTGAATTTGGCGATATTGAAGGTTGCGCATCTCCCCCCCCCCCCGAGCGTCCTCTTCTCTCGACATCTCTTTTTGCGGAGTATACAAACGCCCTCTCGCCGTCATCACCATCTGCCTTCTGTTTGATGTGGTCCACACACAAGCTTTCGAGAGGAAGCCTTCTCTGAACATAAACTTGTGGAACACGTAGGAGGAGTACAGCAGCTGAGATGACAGCGGCTGGTGTATGGAGTATGTCAAGACTGGAAAATACACTTACAATTCCTACAAAGGTGTGTATGTTTAAATATAATTGTTGATTAGTTTGTAAATATCGATGTGACCAGAATTTACGCATCTGTCGATTGAATTGATCTCTATTATCTGAAGTGTCAAGCCCTTTTGTCCTCCAATACCATTTATGTAACCCATTTATTTTAAGATGAATTCTCAAATGATGCTAATGTGTTCTTCATAACCTTCTCCGTAACCACATCTACATGTCTCGTTTTGATAATTATTATTATTTTGTCTCAAAACTTGTTTTAACCTTCATTCATATTTTCTTACATTTAATGGAGACATTTGCTCATGGATACAAATCAGAGATTTCACTGAAGAGATAGTTTAAAATATTGGTTAAGGTATAAGCGTCCATATAATCTCTTGACTTCTACAGAAATCAAATTTTTAGATCAGATCTGAGAACATTGGGCAGATTCGATGGAATAACGGTTAGCGTTTCGGGCTGTTGTACCCCAGTTTGCGGATTCAAATCCAATGGAAGCCGTGGATTTCTAAGGGCGAAAAATCCTTCGTAGTACGCCTTCCTTCCAATGGGAAGTAAAGCCGGCAGTCCCATGTAGGTGTTTTACTGTATGTAAAAGAACCTCAAGCCAAGCAAGAAAGAAGCCTCTGATCAAAATTCAAAATCTTTTCGGCTGTTTCTTCGCTAGATGGTGAAAGGAGCGTTGCAAAATTTGCGTGGTCAGACGGATGACCGGGCCTGATGGTCCGAGTCTCGCCACGTAAAACTAACATTGCTAATGTAGTACACAAAATTTTGTACATAAATTAGGTGTATTTTGAATAAAATTGTCTACCTCATTTTCCTGCATTCGGTATGGATTTGTAGTACATGGACCTCCGGCTGTAGACTTGTAAATTCTCAGATGTTAGACAGGAAAATATATTTCGGCGCCGGTGTTACAGTTCTGACTGCTTTGAGTATAGAGGCAATATAGTATCAATGAATGTTCATCCTTCCTTTCTCTTAGGATCCGAAATGGGAGCCAGCAGTTTCAATTCCAGCCACCGCCCTTCTGGGGATGTCTTCCTCTGAACTACCTTCCCCATACCATTAACACATGGCCGTACACGAGTCCGCGACTGAACGCTCAGCGGAAATGAAGGTCGACGGAATACAATTGATGTTGCGCCTACCTCTGAAACTTCGCGCGTTGTGTTTGCAATGCCAATGAGAAAAGAATGTAAACAGTAAAACAATGGATGTTTTAAGATCGTCTGAAGGACATTATCTGTTCCACAACGAATGCCCTTCACGTCTAAGTCGTACACTAAATTTATTTTAATATTGTATGTTAATTGTGACATGCATATTTACGAAAAGTTGTTGTTGTTTATGCAAACTGGTGCATTTACTCACTGCAATATTTTTTTCTTTTAATAATGTTCTAGACATGTAAAATCGATTGATTTGTTATCAATTCTGCAATTGTTAGAACTTGATGATAGAATACCTTCAATTTACATTCATTAAGTCTACATTGACCTACAAATCATGTAATTTATTCGTTTAGTATTAATTCACTTCGCAAGTCATCACAGCATACCACCTCACCTCGCCTCACTGCACTTTCGTATTCATTCCTCTTCACAACAAATCGATGCACATAAGTGGTTCTACAAAGCACATATTTTCTCGCATTATTTCTAAATGCTACTCAATATTATACTACCACATAACCCAGAAAACGTTTTCAACCAGCAATGTTTTTCCATATCGCGACACGCGCTCAGATCCTCACTCATACCTCTACGCCGCGACCCATACGCCACACAGGCGCCGTATGGATTGAACTCGGGCATATGCATATAAAGGTCGTGTAACCTTTATATGCATATACCTGACTCATGTAAAAAACCCTCAACAACCAAAATATCCGTTTGAAACTCCCAAAGCCTCCAGTCCGTTCAGATCGATCAGGGAACATCAATTTTGGAGAAAATCGGCTGAAAGGTTTAGGCGCTAGTTGTCCCGTATTTCACGTCAAATCAATCGTCTTTCTGTGCAACTGTATGAACCGATATAAATAAACTATGCATCTATCGACATAATCCATATTATTTCTATTTGAGGCCCATTTATAACTTGCTTTCCAAGAATTTCCTGATTTTTTTTGATAATTGCATTCGAAGTGAATCTGTACTCAATGACTTTCAGAGTTCATAGAGAGTCTGAAAAAATTGCAAAGAGTATCTTTTGGAGTCTTAACGCTGAATGTAATGGCTTAAAGGATTGCCCACGCTTCGCAGGTAGCAATGGAAAAGTAATCCGGGAGGCGGTAAGAGTCAATTTTATTAATTGGTGACTGGAATATAGCCCAGCCTGCATTTCCATCACGTTTAAACGCGTCTGTGTAGACTTGGTAGAAGTTATATATTTGGAGTAGTGTCTATATTCTTTCTTGTGTTCTATCAATAGGTACAGTGAAGTATATTAGGGTTTCTGAGAGGTCGGTATTAGTTGTGATATTAAAGTTCTGACAGGGAGGGATGGGATGATTGCGACTGGGAACACAAAGTGGTTTGGCGATATTGAATTTTTCTAGATATTTAGGGAGTCTCTCTCTGAGCTGAGTAATAAGAGCTGCGATCTGGATTCGTATAAGCTACGCTGAAGGTTGTTAAATATATTTGAATTAGAGGGGTTGGGGAAATGGTAAATGTGGAGTAAGCATAGGGTATACACTGAACATTTCTTCTTAATACCAATGGTAGTTTTCTTGTTTCTAAGGTAGGCTGGTACATGTGCTGGTTACATGTACTGGCACCAAGACTTAAACGGCAAGCATTGTTGATCACAGGGTTTAGGGAATTCAAAACGGTTTTTGAAGCCGAGCTGTAGACTATCGCTTCATAATCTAGTTGAGATTGAACGAGATCTTTATATGGTGATCAAGCATTCGAATTGTGCTCCCCATTTAATGGGCAATAACTTTTTGATAATATTAAGTCGTTCTTCACATTCAACCTTAAGAGCCATTGTATCCTATTCCATAAATGTTTGGAATTGAATAGGACGTCCAGAATTTTGCACACATAAGTCCTTTTAAGTTGGTGACCACCCAGTTTTAGAAGCACTTCTTCACTATCGTCATTTCATCTTCTTGTGAACACTATAAACTCTGATTTAGTCTTCGAAATAGTAATTCCTGCATGCTGTGAACACTTGGTGATTCTATCTACCGATTCTTACATAATACTTTTAGTAATCTGAAGGTTTTACCCCTACGTATCAAGGTAATATCATCTGTAAATAGAAATATTTTCGCTGTTTCTTCTATTATACTGCTTGCTTCATTAATAACTAGAAGGAATAATAACACTAAGGACACATCAATGTGGCAAGATTAAGATCAATGCTGCTTTCAGTTCCATTACTACTGTTAAAGTGGGTGGCCAAACCTGTATTTAATAAAGTAAGATCATTATGATTATCTAACCAATCTTAAATGATTTTACCTCTTCTGTCTCTAATAACAGATTCCCATACATTTATTGTGACTGTTAAAATCTTCTGTTATAAAAGGTTTGGGTAAATGAAGGAGAATATTGTCAAGTTAATAGACATCACAATCATGCCTACTGGGGATATAAATATTACACACATTAATGTGGGAGATAATATTCATCTTTACAGCTGTGGTTTCAAGAGAAGTTTGGAAAGGAATATCATGTACATAAATATCACTTTTAACAACGATAGCTAAACCACCAGAAGCAATTTGAGCAGTATTCCTATTACAAAAAGATGTACTGTAAGCAGGTAGTTTACCAAACTGATTGGCTTTAAAGTTTGTTTCCTGTAAACATATTATCTGAAGAAGAGTGTAATTAACTAATAGTTTCAAGAATGGTAAACAGGTGTAGAATCCATTACAATTCCTTTGTATGATATTCATTTCTAGTTATTATTTAGATGTAAATGCGTCCGAATCATTCATTTATTCTTGTGCACTCTTCAACTTGTTGATAATACTTGTATATATATACTTTACTGACCTTTCTGTAAGTAGTGGATAGGATTCAGATATTATTTGGATAATAGATGGAATATCTAGTGAAAATTCACTGGCTATTATTGTGGGATTTGAGGATCCTGATGCTTTTTTCAGTGAAATGTTTCAATTGGTTATGAGGGGGTGGTCAATTGAGTTAGCTACATACTTTGCCTTTAGCGGATCAAGAAGTTCATCTAGTGATTTGGGGTGATCTAAACACGCGTACGAATATGATTTGAATCTTCACCAGTTTTCTTTTTCTTCTTATCTTCTTCCTTCTATTATCCAAATTTGTCTCATATATCATATTAATTTCAGAACCGATCTGGAAAGAAGACTGATGAAAGCGTTCTCTTAGAAATAGAAGAGAAATTACTCTCATATACTGCAAGATTTTCATTTTGGCTTTGTGGTTCTGTAAATTCAAGAGAATTTGGTTAATTCATTTTCATATTTTTCATTTGTTAAATCATATTCTGTTGTAGAGTGTTGAATAGATTTGTTATTACATTGGTTTGCTAAATGACCAGACTGCTTACATAAGAAAAATGTCACATCATCTGTAGAAAAGAAAATTTTATATTGGGTACCATCATACAATATTGTGGTTGATTCTGAAGATTGCTAACATCTTCAGGTGCTATAAGCCTATCTCCTGAAACTCATAATATGTGTATATCCAGGTTCAGGGATACCAGCTCTAAAAAAAGATATATTGGACTTTATATGGATATTACGTTTTGAAAATTCTTGTACATAAGACTTTATTTAAAGCAAAAATAGCTATCTCCAATTTTTTGGTTTTCAAATGTTCACTTTTTGGCAATTTCAAAAAACCGAGCAATAGCCGGAAATGGGACAAGCACCATATTTTTTACCGTCTCTTATTACATCTGAGGAGAAAATTTAAAGAAATAAATTAGAGCGGTTTTTGAGAAAAAAATAGTTTTTTAAATTCCTCTACTTCACGCAAAATTACCCGAAATCTACTCACATTTTCGAAAAACTGAATGTGAACTTATTTAAAGACCCGTCTTTAAGAAACACATTTCATTAAGGAGAAAAGTCTCTATCTTTAATATTGTAGAATGACGCCACAAAAAATTGCACTTTTTCAATTTTCAAAAAATCTGTGATATCAACGAAAATTTAGCTACCACCATTATTTTAAGCGTTCTTTATGCTATTCAGAGACAAAGCTTGATAAAAAAGGGACTGATTTTGACTAACTTTTGAAAATGTTTTTGAGGCTGTATGTGAAGTATTGTTGTGTTTAAAAAATATTTTAAAATTATTCAGTGAGAAAAAGACTGCCTTTCTTTTTTTAGAATTTCTCTGATGGTATTTGTTTAGGCTGACATTTATTCACGAAATATTTTTTTTACGTTATGTGAAGTACCCTCAAAAATCAAAACATCGGTTTGAAAATACCGAAGCCATGAGTTCATTTAGATCGATTGTGGAATATCAGGTTTGAAGAAAATCAGCAGAACGGTTTAGGTGCTAGCCTTGATCACAGACGGACAGACATGCAGACGGACGTTTTACCGCCAGTCAGTTTTTCGGTGTCAAGAACCAACAAAACATGGATTCTGGCTACATCGCGTGTTAGAGAACTTTTTTCCAAATTTAGCAACAGGATGTATCCATTTTTTGTTATCAGAACCCGGCAATAAGAGTTTTTCTGGCAAAAATTAGCCGTTTTCCGGCACATGATGTAACTTTCCCATTATACGTAGTTTCTTCGTGAGGCGAGAAAGTATTAATAATAACCGGAAGCGGAACCTGGCAGACGTTCTGCTCTTCACCTCCCTCTTTCTCTTTCCCTCTGCCTTTCTCTCTCTGCCTCTCTCACCGTCACTCTCATTACGTCCCTCTTTCTTCGTCTCTGTCTCCCTTTTCGCTCTCCCTCTCCCACACTTCTCGGTCTCGCTCTCTCTGTCCCTCTCATACACATTTAGTTGCAGATTCTGCACATCTCTGAGCAAGTGGAGTGATGTCGAAAGGCGCCGGACCAGCAAAAATGTAAAAGATTGTTCACAGTATCACGTCCATTTGTTTACGGTGTGAGAAACGTTTCTTTGATGCCGTTTTCCTCACAATTTTAGTATTCAATGCCCTAGAACACTTCGTTTAGGCATTATTTAACGATATAAAGCAAAAAAATTTTGCAATCCGTTGCGGGTTGCATTTGACATGGATATTTAGTTTTGTTCTTTGTTTTTTTCGTGATTTTTTCGATATTTTAATAGTTATTCTTCTATTTTGGGCGGAGATGAATCCGACAAATCAGAGATAATTAAAACCGGTCCCGCCGTTCTTGAGTAATAAATGGTGTAACTAACTCGACTTTGTTTCAGATAATATAGATAGGCCGATCCGATGACCGAGTTCGCTAAGGCAGTAGTGCGTAACGGTCTCGGACCAGAAAATTGCGAGTTGGAGCCCCGCTGTGAGCACGGTTGTGTTGTGTGCGACTCTGTATGTTTGTGTGTGTGTGTGTGTATTTCACTATTCATCATTATTCATCATCATTTCATCATCATCATCATCATAATTTCATCCCATCTCCCAGGGCTAAAACCCCTGATGTATAAAAATGTAATCAGCATTAAAATGCTGATTCCCCCATGGGAAAAAGTACGCGTACCTACCCCGATAATCAAGTCTGAACCCCGCACGGATGCACATATCGTGTGGCCCCATGATGGCCGATTCGCGAAACATAATAATAATAATAACAATAATAATAATAATAATAATAATAATAATAATAATAAAATGCAGATTGCCGATCCAGATAGACGGGATCGCTAAGACAGTGGGGCCGTGTCGTTCTCGGACTTAAGGATCGCGGTGCGAGTCCCATTTCGGGCAAGGGCGTGTTTGTGTACGTCCGTTGGTTTGTGTAGCCCATGCACCCTTCATTATCATTATTATTCCATAACCCATACCCCCAGGACTGGCCACCCTAGGAGATAAAAATTGGATTCAGCATGATGTTGATTCCTGCAAAAAGGAGTCATACTTGTCACGGGATAAATGGTACTGAGCCTCGGTAAGTGCAGGTTTATGTCCGCGAGGTCCTAGCTGGCCAATTTGCGACCAAAAATAAATAAGAACCATGTGTAGATTGTTGTTGTGTTTTGATGTTGAACTTTTATTAATGATGTTGAGCTAGATGAAACGCTGGATGTAGGTCGGAGCCATATAGGATCCATCTTCAATAGATACCATGAAGTATCTTCTTGTTCATTTATTGTTGTGCCTCAACATTTCGTGCATTATGTATGAACCTTTTCAAGAGAAACTACTGATATACATACATCCCAAGAAGGGCAGCCAGGACACGAGACTTACATCTACGATGATGGCATTCGTAGACACTTCTACAACTACCACCCCCTTCTGAGCTGTCGTCGATGATCCATTAGCACTGGCGCCATGGCTATCATTGTTCCAGCCACTGCTTCAGGCACTCTTCCATTCTCTCCGCACCCGTCAACTAGTCAGACTCACTGCCTCCGCTGTGGTCTCCGTCGCTGCCACCGCCACTTCCATCGTCACTACAACCGTTTCCAACTTCATTATACTACCATCATGCTTCTGTCCGGTCACACCACGGTCGCTTTCGTCTCTAACTCCGCTGCTCGAACGTGGCCTTCTTTTCCCGCGACGAACCACTGAAATCGCCACGGCCACCTGCACCGTCACCGTTGCTGCTGACGTTGCCTTCTTCGCTGACACCCTGGCATCCCCCGCTGTCTAAACCACCTTCAGCCTCGTCGCCACCACTACCTCACCTACCACAGCCTCCCCCTGAGCCACGAGCGCTTCCATCTTCCGTGCTAATGGACACGGCCGGCCTGCCGCAACGCGCGGGGCTTTAAGCTCCTCGAAAACAGATTAAGGCGGCTCATGGGGGCGGCGCACGTCCACGAGACACCGCTTCGCTTTGCCTCGCCTCGTCTTGCCTCTTGCGTCTTCTATTCACCGAAGCTCGCTAACTCTTCCCTTCCCCGCCCCGCCCGGCCCCACCTCAACTGCCTCACCCTACCTGCTCCGCACCGCCTTGCCCCGCTCCACCCCGTCACAGTCCGCACTCGTCTCGTCCCATCCCGTCCCGTCCCATCCCGTCCCGTCCCATCCCGTCCCGTCCCTCCAGTCCCGCCCCTCCCGTCCCGTCCCTCCCGTCCCGTCCCTCCCGTCCCGTCCCTCTCGTCCCGTCCCTCTCGTCCCGTCCCTCTCGTCCCGTCCCTCCCGTCCCGTCCCTCCCGTCCCTCCCGTCCCGTCCCTCTCGTCCCGTCCCTCCCGACCAATCCTGACCCTCCCATTATGTCCCTCCCGACCAATCCTGACCCTCCCATTATGTCCCTCCCATCCCGTCTCGCCCCTCCCGTCCCGTCTCGTCCCTCCCATCCCGTCCCTCTCATCCCGTCCCTCTCATCCCGTCCCTCTCATCCCGTCCCTCTCATTCCGTCCCGTCCCTGCCATCAGGTCCCTCCCGTCTCATCATATCCCACCCTTCGCGTCCTTCCCAATCCTCCCGTCCCTCCCGCCCCGTCTGTCCCTGGCTTGATGCGCGTCGCGTCTTTCCATCCCACCTCTTTTCTCCCAGCCTGTCGCCGATCTGCCCCACCAGGTTACACCTCTCCCCACTTCGCCCCCTCCCTCCGGGCCCTGTCTCGCCTGGCCTCGTTTTCCCAGGTTCTTGTCTCTCCACCCTTCCCCACCTCGCCGAGCCCCGCCCTTCCCAGCCCCACCCTTCCCTGTCCCGCCCTTCCCAGGCCCGCCCATATCCGGCACGCTTTACCCCGTCAGGTGTGGTATGCGCAGCACTCCGCGGCGATTGCCATTGCGACCCTAGCCCCTCACCTCCAAATCGCCGCCACGGGTTCCCGCCACGCCCCGCGTGTCCTCTCCAGATCTTCCGTCAGCCAATACAGATAGCGTTTTATCCCAAACGCTCGAGCTTCCGCTGCTGTCACGCCATTCATGCCAATCACTTTTTTTACCTCCCGAATGTTATATTAAAAGTGTTCTATCGTTTTACTTCTTCCGCGAGACTCAAATAGGTACGGTTTTGCTTACACCCCTTTCATGCTACCCCACATTTTCCGTTGTTTTTCTTCACTTATTCCATTTCCCCCTTCCGCGTCCTTCTTCTTGTTCGACACTATTTTCACCAATTTCTTTGCTGAGCCTCCACTCTCTTCCTATGTATTTCCTTCATCCGTTCTCCCCTTCACTACTCTCCGGCGTGCCCGCATGCAGGGTCTTTCCGTCTCCACTCCGTGCGCGGGATGTGACCTTGCGCCTTATCCGACTCGCACCGCCACAATCTGACACTCGCTGCCCCCCCCCCCCCCCCGCCGCCACCGTCTTGCCTGCGCTCCGCCTCCGCCTCTCTCTGTCCTTGTCTGGCTGTCTGTCTCTCTCTCTCTCTCACCTCTTTCGCTCGTCTGTGGCCGGGAAAACCTCTCGGCGTCAGACCAAACGCGCGCCTTCCTGTTTTCCCACACGTCCTCTGTAAATTTGCTGTTGCGTGTGGAGGCAAGTAATTTAAGTTTTGTGTACGTAGGATATCTAGTTCACAGGATAGGAAGACTTTTTCCTTTACCGTTGACCTAGAGCTTACAGTACGTAGGTATAGTACAGTTTGTTTCAAAATGCCATCCCTTCAGTGTCTACATTAACTTATTAACATTCTTTTAAAATGAAATGTCTAGACCGAATTTGGTCATTTGAACGTGATCTTAAAATATGTATTGAAAATTAGTGAATGTGAATATTACTTATGTTTACGAAACACGTTTCTCGTTTACAATGGGATGGTAGGTATCCTGTGGGTTTCCTGTTTAGTGTTTAACTCTACAAGATGGCCGCAGGAGAAAGTTGAAACATATTAGTGCAATTTTGAAACAACTTCACACACGTTAGTTTCAGTTCGAAACATGGCACTTGCGACCCTTCGATTATGAAAAACTATTGAGACAATGGCTATAAGCGTTGATCTGGTATACTACTTGAGCGACAATGGCGTTTACCGGGATTGTTGCCCAAAAAGTGGAGACAAATTTCCACCATCACTACTGCAACCGATAACGATGATCGTGATGATCAAAGCAGTCGGAGTTAGTGTTAATAAAAACATGGTAACGTAACTAATCTCATTAATCGTCTCGTATAGCTTTAAGTAATGTTAAATGTTTAATGTTCATAACAGAAGAAATAATAGTAAAGAAAAAATCAGCTCTCATATTTTAATCTTTACTATTTCTCTCAAAATATTGAAAACACCTCAACTATAAGACATCACGTATTCGGTTGTAAAATGCATGTTTAAGATTCTTTTCACCTGTGGCATTGCACAGAAATCAGGATTAAGATCTCTTAATGCTGTTCCAAAGATGATTAAGATTAATGAAGATGGGGCCAGGGACATGCAATTTTGGATTTCAAAATCTGAATATCTGGATGGATGGATTTGTCACGCATAGCTCGGTCAGATTAGGAGATTTTGAGGTCTTTAGCAAACTTACTTTACATGAAGACCCTGTGACATTTTCAAAATTCTCTGAAAAATTGCTGCAAATTGTTTATGACACGTATCCTTTGTTTTTAAGTCAATCAAAACATAGTTATTCCATAAAAAGAAACTTTATTGACTTCGTCGTCAATTATGTGTCAAATAAATATAGTTTCCTTTCATAGACATTTTATGGTGTTTTGACTGCATTAAACCCAAAGGAAACTCTGTCATCAATATTATAACGAAGACAATCATTGCTATTGGGAAGATTTCTGATATGATTCTTAGCTGTCCGGGATGAGCCTCGCCAGAGTCGGTCGAGCTGACGATTCAGCCATCATGTTGTGGCCTTTTTCAGAGCTATACTGCTGAAGAAGGACACAACATCAACACAAACGTCAGCTCTCCCGACTGTGACGCGGCTCATCCCGGACAGGCAAGTATCCAATGACTCCGGCAGCGGAGTCTAGCGGAAACGACTCCAGCATTTCTGATATTTTGATGTAATTTTTTCTTTAATTTTTTGTTCGAGTAGAGGAAAGTGCGTTTAAAAATATGGTATAGTTCCGATTTCCTTACCTCATTTCGAACCTGTCCTACATATTCAATATTAAAGCCTTAAATTTATCTTTCAATGAAATTTATTCTCAATATATATCATTATATGTCATGTTTTTTAAATAGTTGTTGAGTAATTTTGACGAAACGTGACTTTTTTCTGACGTTGGGATTACCTCTCAGACAATAATATATATCCAATTAACCAAGATGTTACCAGGAGATCGATAAACATCAAAATTCGTAAATGAGTGGGTGACTGGAACTTTGCCCAAGTCGGTGGTAGCTCAGTTAACATCGTGTATTTACTCTTCGAAAAATAATTAGATGACGTCCCTCACAATAGTTTGGTTAGTCAATCGGATCACCTAGAGTATTTTTTCTCTAAAAAATGGTTAAACATGAATCAGACCTTCTAGAGAAAACATTCTATCATTTACATGCCTGATACTATTTACATGTATGAACTTGTTACCGTGTACATGGGGGACGATGGCTGCTCGCGTCCGTGACACTCCTTGAATCATACAAGTGGATTTAAGATAAATAAACCATTTACATGCCTTGCTTTCTACCTCAAATTGGTTCTGAAATGAAATTATTATTTTCTCAAATATATAAAATACACTTGGGTACATAGAACCTATCATGATGTTAGTGCTCAGATGGAAGCACAATCAACGTAACATATAAAAGTAGTTTGTGGTACCCTAAGCAATCGTTTTAGTGTGTTGGCATCCCCATTTGTTCACGTGAGAGAACGCGGAAAAGTCATATATTCAGTCTATTTTCGCCCACAATGACTAGTTCTCACCATCAACACGGTTAGTATTCATTCTAATATTCTAATTCTGAATTTCATCATTCTAAGAAGAGGAAAAGTCGCCCATACCCACTAGTTGAAATTATGTTCGTTGAGCCGCAGAGGTAATTGTGAGGCATTTAAAAAAGAACAACATATATGGAATATGAAACTTGTAACGATTCATGCATTCTTATTTGAGAATATCCATCTATTCATGAGATTTTGAAATTCGAAACAAACTTTTACTTTTTTGCTGAATCATTAGTAACCCCTTTCACTGACTCGTTTCCCTTTCGAAGTCATTATGCCTTTTCCCTTTTTAATTTTTATTATTCAAAAGGCAGTCGGAGCCCTGGTCTCCAATCTCGAATACAATTAGATGGTCTCGCAGCTCACCTATTGCCCCATATCTCTGTACTCGCCGCGCGTCCTTGCATGGTCCTTGCATGGACCCTGCGCCTTCGCTCTCGCCCTGACCAAATCACTCTGCGCAAGGGAGTCTCAGGCGAGGGGGGGGAGGACTTTTCCCCAACACGTCCTCCAAAAGTGGAATTCTATTTTACTTTCTTGCATACTACGTACGTATTACAGAGAATCTTACGTAATTCTGTAGCGAAAAACGGCAATTTTTCGGAAGACAAATTTGTATTGTAGATCCCTGATCCCAGAAAAGACGATAACTCTTATTCCTTTATGTAGTATATTGCTTCTTCTAATATGTTGTGTTGTCAAAATTCAAGTTTGTGAGACCTTAATACCGAAAAAGTGGTTTACGGCAAAACGTCTTTTTGTCAGTCTGTCCGTCGTCGAAAAATCGACGATTTCCGCTTCACGGTCACAGTGCTTTATCTTGACTACTTATTTAGTTGGGCTAGAAAGTATAATGCTTGGACAAGAAATATTACAGAAACTCCCAAACTGGCGGGTAGGTGTAGGGGCGCCCTTACACACCTGCATTTTCGATTATGAACTTCATATGCGAAACCGTCGTTTTCCGTGAAGGTGAACATGTTTCTGCAGAATAACTGTATATCTTTGTGTCGGTGATAATCATATACTTCACAAAAATGTCGACAGACGTTCGAGCTAAGTTCAATAGAGTTGACAATTTGGAGCGTCTTTTGAGCATCGTACCTACTGCTTCTCCGGAGCTGAAAGAAGCTTTACCTCCCTTCGAAGACTGAAAACGTACCTCACAGACAGCATGAAACAGAACAATTGAATAATATTTCTTCTCAGTAAATTAACAGCTAAATCAGGAGAGTTAGCAACCATATTTAATGCAACTAGTGACCGTTGCAAAAATCATTAAGACCAAACAGCATTCCAAAATGGGAACTGTAAAAACGGATATTTTTCCCAAATTTAAAGGAAATTAATATAACTAAATATTTTAATCATAATTTGAAGGTACGCTTGCTTCACCAGTGGGGCGGTCGAGTGAAATCGTCAGTTCTCTTCGATCCAGAAGCAATCAACTTCTTGGTTGACATAGTTCAGTAATGTTTCCTTATAAATTAATAATGTTGTGTCAAATAACTAGGTTCTTATGGTATGCAGTGCATCATACTGTAACGCATATTGCATTATCTACCGGGATTTGCTGCGCGGATTGGGTCATCTGCCGGCGCCCCCCGAACTGGACGGTTCCGGGTTAGTCGCGAGTTGCGTGCAAGTATGCCGCAAGTTTCGGATAGGTCCAGACGGGCTCCAGCCAGGTATAAATTCGACCCTGCCGGCGGCCGCGAGCAGTTTGCAGTCAGTTTGAAGTCTGAAGTGGAAGCTGAGCTGTGAAGTGTGCATTGCGGTGAACAGTGGTGAACAGCAGTGCAGAGGACCGTGATTAGCGCCGCGAATTGTAATCAGCGCAGTGAATTGTGAACAGCGCAGTGGACTGCAGTCAGTGCATCCGACAGTGCGATTATGTAGAAGTGGTGAACAGTGTAAATAAATAATCAGAAGAAGTGAACAGTGTAAATAAATAATCAGAAGAAGTGAACAGTGTAAATAAATAACCAGAAGAAATGAACAGTGTAAATAAATAACCAGAAGAAATGAACAGTGTAAATAAATAATCAAAGAGAAGTAAGACGTGTGTAAAGAAATAACCAAGTGAAAAAGACAAGGACTGTGCATCCTATCTGTAAATAACTCAAGTATTTTAGTGTATCATTAAGAAAGAAAATAAACGTCTTTGTTAAAATATTACCTGTGCGTTTTAATTCACCACTAAGAAACGTTACAATACATTGCATCTTATAGGTTAAGATAATGGCTTACACTAAAATCGCGCAAATATACTAGCGTTTAAATAACGTTTATTTTTAAAGGTGATTACAGTGCGACATTAAGCACACATTTCTTACACTACACAAAGTATTAATGTTCACCGCGATTGAAGTGGAATTTTAATCTCGGTAGGATTAAAGTAATAACGAAAGGTAAACAAACAAGAAACGACAATGTGACAAAAAGTTACTTAGAACTATCAACGTTTTCCTTTATAAGTAAAGTAGCTTTCAACATTGAATAGTAACTCCAATATGTTGGAGACTTAAGAGAGAAATAACAATTATTCCTCATGAATAAAGCCTTGTCATCACCTTCACCCGAAACATCTTGTAATATAAATTAGTAGTGCATGGCACAGACTTTCTTGCACTAGTTAATTTTCTAATAACATTACTCCAGGCTAGCTATCCGATACTGCTCCACCCTCTTCCCAGTTACGACCTATCGGTACCAAACCTAATTTTTACTTTCCCGTATACGTGCGTATATACGGAGTAATATACGCAGTATAGGGAAAATTATGAAATCCTGCGGAAAATTGATTTCAAGATTTCAACGAAAAAACACGTTTTGGGGTTCCCAGATACCAGTTTTTTAAATGTTCCTTCGGTCCGCCCGTCCGCCCGTCTGTCCATCTGATGTCTGTGAACACTACTAGCGCCTAAACCATGGGTAGGATTTGATCCAAATTGAAAAAACCCATGTTGACTGGCTCGAGTCGAAACTTTGAGGTTTTGAAAAACATTTTTCAAAATTTGGGGGTATTTTACATAAAGCCCTTCAGATATTTTTAAATTTTTGTCAATAACGGCTCCAAATTTTTTCTTTAAACTTCTAGTAAGAATAGAGTAACAAACATTTATAAACGTAGCATAGGTCCTGTTTTGACGGTTAACTCTGAATTATCGAAAATTTCCAAAGATTGAATTTTGTTCGGTGTCTTCCTAAAACTACAAAATTGAAGATAGAAATTTTTCCTTCAAATAAATTTTTTTCTCCATAGTGATTTCTTTCATTAAGGCCATGTAAATTTTTTGAAAATTTTAGTAGCTTTCGCGCCATATTTCGTGCAATATGTGCGATTTTAAAAATTACAAAAACAAGATTTTCTCAAAAAAGCTCTAAATTTTGTCTTTAAACATTTGGTAGGGATGATGCTAAATGCGTTCTATAAGACAGCATAAACGCTATATTTCTCTAGGCTTTTGTTTTTTCACAAATTACAAAATATTAATTTTATGACTTGTCTGTCACGTCGTTAATATTTACATTAGCGGCAATTCCTTTTCATTATTATATTTGTAAGTATATGTCCTTTAAAGAAAGTGAGATAAAGTTTCTCGAAAACTCAACTGTTTTCTGTACAAACTAGTTCAAAGTTCCGCATTTTCAGATACGCTCAAAAACGCTATTTTCTGAACAACGGCTGAACATTTTTCTTCAAACTTTTAATAGTAGCTTAGTAATAATTGCACTCTTTAATATGAAGTAAAATTAATTTTGGTGTATTATTTTGTTTTTTTCAAAAATTACACTAGTGTAAATTGTTTGAGAGATCTCTCACGCCATTAATATGCACATTTCCAGGAATTTATAACTCACAAAATACAATAGTGTTTAAAGTACTTGAAATGACATCAAATAAAGTTTTTCAAAACACAAAATTTTTTGTGAAATTTCGAATTTACAGTAGCGCTTAAGCACCATTTAAGACGAAGGCTTACAGTTCTTTAATATTCAAACAATCATATTTCCACTCTACAACTAGGAATTCGAAAAATTAAGAAAATGTCAAAAAAATGTACTTAGGCACGAATTCGTGTACATTCGAATTGCTAGCCGAGACCAAAGGAAATAGAAAACGAATACTGGAAAGTCTGTGGACCACTAGTTTCCATATTTTCATAGTTTTTCGGTCCCCTAATAATAGAATTGAAATATGTCTTTAAAAATATTACTGAAGAGTATAACATGGTCTTGTATGAATATTTTTACTGAAACATTTGGTGCCGTTCGTTGGAAAATTTCGTTTGTGCGTTTTTGCAAATACCAAAAAATTGTAGGGTTTTGCTGCAGCATTACATAACTACCTCTATACTACGTATGTAGTATACGAGAATGTAAAAACAACGTTTTATGCCTTTCGCTCCCGAACATTTCCCCAGAGATGCGCGTGACTCCAAGCGCAGCGTTTCGGAGCGCAGACGCATTGTGGCTGACGCCGCGCCTGCGCCCGTAAGAGTAAACAAAGCGCTTTGGCCGATGATAGGGCCCTTGAGGAGGAACGTGGTGATTTGTTTAGGTGGGCCACCGCTCAGATGAATCCCTGGAAGCAGTTGCTAAATGAAACTAGTGACAGCGTGGAACACGTGGGTTTGAGTGCGTTTCTTCGGAATCTAAGATCAACAACTTGCTATATGACTTCTAGGCTGTCCGTGTACATAAACTTGCTATATGGTTCCTAACTCGTTTAACTGATAACTCGGTTTAACACCTTGTTCTCACCTCGGTTACATAATGTGTATTGCACGTTTTGATGATTATAAATGACGTTATAAATGAAGTACTTCAAATACTGCGATATATATTCAAATCTCTACTTCGTTTGCCTTTGCAAATAATTTTTATATAATTCGGGAGCAAAAATGTGTGTTTTTCAAATATTTCTAACCTCTATTTGTTGGTACTTTTCATCATTTAACTGTGTATAGTAAAAAGGTGGAGAAGAGATTATGGATCTTAAGAAAACGTGCAGTTACATTTCTCTCCCATTCACCCACAAAGTTTCTTCAATTTTTTGACGAAAAGTAAATCGAATCAAACATAATCAAAACTAAGTTAATTAGAAAAATCTCTTATAATATAGACCTGCGTTAAGTACGGAAAAGTCACTTCATACTAATAAAAAATAGAAAATTGTGATTCCCGCGAAATTGTTTCACGAGATTGTTTTTTGTTTTTATTTTGATTCGCGAAAACGATTTTGTTTCACGATGCATGTTTCACGAGAAGTTTGCGGATTCACATGTGAAAACAAACACGAGCAATCCAAAATTAGAAAGGGTTTGAAAAGCTATTTTAAATCGATCATCGGTTTCCGAAGAAACAACACGAATTTCTAACTGATAATGTATTGAAAATCCACACGGAAAAAAGAGAGGGATAAAGAATTTTTAAACTGTAATATGCAATTCACATTCATATCTTTCGTTCATTTATTGTACACTTTAGACGTTGTTATCGAAGCGTGTTCATATAATTAAAAAATAATTAATTCTTCGACAGAAAAAAACTCAGAAATGCTTGCTTCAGCGTAATAATGAATAGATTAATGAAAAAACGATCAAAATCGACACGTTTGCCGATGAAAGAAAAATGACCTGCTCCCAACCTAAATTGCCGATCTCGCAAATGGCGTTAAAGTTCGCAAATGAGGGAGACCTGTGGTGAAAGCTAACAGAGACATTTGAAAATAAAGTGTGTTGAAGAACGTCTAGCAACACGAATTCTTCAAATACGTGCTGTTTGTATCAAGTTAGACTTGACAGATTTGATAAGGTACTAATAATTCCAACATTCTAATGTTCCAAAACTCTAGTGCTCGTTGAACTATTCATTTACAATACATGACCGTAAGTTCAGATTTGATGAAATAAAAATGTACAAAGTTATAGATCTTTCAGAGTTTAGTTTAATCAAACAATTGGGAAATGATAATATATCATTGTGGTGAGGTCCTCAAATCCCTTTTTAAATAGAGCACTCAAATAAAATATGTTTAAGTATTCATATCACATTCATCAGTATTCATATTACATAGCGAGCCGATTGATTTTGAGTGTATTTTGTGCTACATATTCCTACTGTTGATGTTGATTTCTTTGTCAGTGGATATCCTGATTTGAGCGACTGATGGAAACTGATGGAACTGGAGAGAGCCAAAGTTTGATATTTCTGTTTCTGTAGATTTCAAATACCTAATTTCTCGATATATTGCACTATGAGATGAATTCATGATTCTTCGCGTATCAACCATAAAGATTGCTTACAATTGTTGCAACAATCGAGGGAATACTATTTCTGATTTCATTCGAATTTTATTGCTGCGTAATTAAGTTATGAAAGACCAAATTATTCATCAACCCGTCCATAACGGACACCCAGTTGTATTTACTAGAATTTTGATGTGTATTTCTAGATTCTAAAAGTTTGTTGAAAATTATATTTGGGTATCAACAAGGCGCCACAGATCGCAATTTTGTTAAGTAAGTCAGTGATCTTTTAACTACTTCTAATTCTATCTTAGTTGAGCCAGTTTCCTTTCTAATCATGTACCCAGGAGTTGATCTCAATATCCCCAAAAGACCTTTGTAGAAGTTCGTTTGTATCTTATGCAGTTGATTAGTGTATCTTAGACTCCAGATAACTGAGGCATATAGCACAGTAGATGCTACCATGAAATCGAAAAGTTTCCTATTATCTGTCAGCTATCACTAATATTAAGATTTTCCAGACTGAACCCAACGCCGTGCTTCCTTTGGTCAGAGCATTCGCAGCTGCGAAATTGAATAACCCTGACGTTGTGAATTGGATTCCTAAATATGCGTACTGTTTGACCATATGGGTCAAGCTTCACTTGATACAAGACGTCTTGTATATAATTGTATGTTCTGTCGTCTGAATTATTTGGTATCGTACGTTATTGTATTATTTTATTATTGTGTTACTGAATTTTTTGTATTTGTTGTGTGTTACTTATTTGTATGTGTGTGTTACTGTATTTTATGTATCTGTAATAGAACAATCCTATAAACAAATTACTAATAAAATTGAATTGAATTGAATAGAATAATTCCTTTAGATAGCAATTGAGCAAGTATTCCTTCAGTTAGCAATGAACATGAACAATGACGGAAAATTCTCTCTCAGTTTGTCAATTACTGCCAGCCAGTGAATGTGCAGTCGCAAAGCCTCTGGTGATTACTTCTTATCATATTGGTAGTGGCCCTCAACCGGAAATGTGAGGAAGTGACTGTTTACGAAGGAATGGCAAAACACTTTATTCTTTTGGAAATACCTAAGGAGCTTTGGGATGATTGTTTATAGCCTTCAACAATAGAATTTCTTGTGAGACGTTTTTTTTGTACTATAATATTAGAATAACGATTAACGATTATAATAACATTAAAATGAATTAGAAATTCTTAGTACTTCATCACACGCCACGTTTCAAATTTTGCACCGCATTTGTCTTAATGATTTAACACCCCAAACATGTTTTAGAACCATTTATAAATTCAGTACAATGTTTTTGTTTGTGAATGTTTCCAGTTTATTGCATCATAATATACAAAAGATAATGTATTTTGATGGAATTTATAGTCATTTCTTCGTATCGCGATAGATTTTTCAACGTTTTCGTTATCTATATTGACTTCTATTGATAATCTACAGAATATTCTTGCTGTTATAAATCAATCTTTTCTACCTTCAGAATAGACACACGAATTTTGTTTCCTTATCTTCTTATTTAATTTCATTTCCGGAGACCAACATGAAATATGAGGGTTTATTTTGTAAAAAACGTCCGGAGAAATAAATTTCACTATGGACTACATTCAAGGAAATCATCAGAGCAAATACATTTATTAAATAGCTGCAAATCGTCGTGACATCGGAAATGTGAAGACACAAATATATATGATCACATGCAATCAGTAGATTATTGCAGTCTGCAATCTGCCGTAATAAAAAAGAGCTAATTTGGATAATATTAGAAAACTAGTAGTGCTCGACAGCACATACTTTCTCGCATTGTTTGTAACTACTCGCATTATTTTCAGAACACTATACAGCCAAGCAAGAATAATTTCACATACGAACACAATTGAACATCCAGAGCTAAATGCCATCCAAAATATCTCAATATAAATGCCTTCGAAACGACGATATCTTTACCTTATGCATATCTGAAGATACATTCTTCCCAATTTTAATGAAGTTGAATATAGCACCATTTTATTAAGCGTAGGGAACATAGTGACACTAACGTTATGTAAATAAAACCGCTTTGTCTTATCTTACCAATCGAGTTGCCTTTCAATAATGAACTTCTCAAATATCCATTGTTGCATTGTTGCTCAATTTTTCTTTTATATTACATGTAGGCATGTTCACTGTTGTCTAGCAGGTTTGTTGAAAGGCAATTTGGGTGCTCGTACAATCTCTTCTGGTAAGCTTGGCTCTTTGTGGTGATAATTTCTTCTATAGACTGAAACGAGAGAATATTTTAGATTTGCCATACCGATTTCGTAAATGAAATTTTCAATGTCATAAAAAATTCACGCCAGAAATGTATTTATTAGACACCATTTACTTATTGTTCTAACAAGAACATATTGTAAAGTATGCAGAAAATAAATTTTAAAAAAACTTTAAAAAAATATTACATGTAAATCGTATTTTTACGAGAGAAAGCCTAATTGAACTAATATCAATCGATTTTTAAGATTTTTTAAAATTGCATAAATTGCAAGTGCAAATTATACAAGAAGATTGTTTTCTTTAAACATATGGTATGGGAAGGTAGTACACAGTGGTTCACTATTGAAATTCACGCGTAAAATAAGACAACCAACTCAAACCACTTCCATGCAAAGCAGTTCCAATATAACTTCTCCAGTATGGCCGTTAGAATACAAGATGAAGACGTGTTATGCTACTGATCATCTTGTTTGACGTAAAAAGTTATTTTTTTACAGTTTCTGAATCAAATTACAAAAGGTGAGTCTACAAATATTTTGTTTTTAATTTGCAATGTAGTCGAAAGTAACTATTTAGGTATTAAACAAAGTATTTACCTGTGATTTAAAATGTTATTTTTTTTGTGGTGGATGAATACTTAATAACATGTGCAAAGTACCCAGTGCAACAATAAGTAAAGGTACACTGTGGAACTATCCCATTATGTACTGCTGTACCGGGAGAGGTGGCTCAGGACATCAACTGATGTCACTGCAGTCCCTCTGACCGGGAGATCCTACGTACGAGTTCCGATGCAGAATGTTCGACAGTAGCTAGGTCGGATTCAGTCGCTGTCTGAGGAGAATTCTAGCGATCGGTTGCTCTCATCGGTAGTTTTCCGTGGTTTCTCCGATCAATACCTGGCGAATGCCGGAGCAGTACCCAATCAAACGGGCCACGGACCGCGCGCATTCTTTCCTAGCTCTTTCTTGTCGTATCCTCTCCCCTTACACACAAACACTTCTAAACTAACATGCTCTACCCAAGCACACATGCCGGGAAACCGGTCGAGAGCCTTACAGCTTCTCTCGGCTGGGGGGTACCACGCTGGTGGGAGATACCTGGTTGGGGTATCTCTATACGGTAGGTCGGCGCTGGATGCCGCCATACAGCGAGGGAAAGATCACAGCCCGACCAAAAACATGCACTACACTTAAGGGACTAACGTCTCTTATAGTTGACGTGCCCGGAATCACTAAAAAACAAACATGTACTGCAGTATTCGAAATCAATGATGTCACACTAAATGTTTCATTAGGTGCCCTGTGCGACAACTATTAATGAAATTGTCATTGTTTTAGCTGCTACGAAAGTTGAATGCAAAAAACAATTTACACTAGACATGAAACTGGTAGTAGCTTTTGTGTTAGAAGGTGAATCTCTTAGTCGAGCAACTCGACGTTTGGGTGTTTCAAAATCAACCCTTTAGCGTTACGTTACAAAAAAAGAAGACGGTAGGCGAAGAAACTGATATGTGGTCCACTGTGTACTACAATGTAATTTAGTACATATTTTTGGATTTTTTCAGTATTTCTTTTATCCTTCCTTCAGTATTCTTTTTATTTTCCTTTTAAAATGAAATACCGAATCAAAAATGTGAGACTGTGAGATATTTTATTATTAAAAGTGCGTATGACACTGTTATATCATTTTCTCTGTGACAAGAAAAGTGAAGAGACGTTTACAGCAACGAGGCCTCTGGATTCGTGTTCCTAATAATTCATTCTCGTCTGCGCCCTGTGTGCGAGCTTTCTTCCACCTTTGCTGTCGCTTCCACAGACGTCTCCGCCCCCTCCCCCACCGCCTCTCTCGCTCCTGCCGCCGCGCGCACGGCCTCCCACTGCCCCACTGCCCTCGCGCTCTCTCTGCAGCTGCCGGCGCGGCGCACGCGAGATACCTCTGCCGCCGCCGCCGCCGCCCCCGCGCCGCCTCAGCGCCTCGCTGCTCCGCTCTGCGCCGCTTGCGCACTGCGCTCTCCCCTACGCACCGAGGATTCGCAGAAGAGGCCGGTCGTGACTGCGATGGTAGCTTCTCTTGCACGTCGCAAAACAACTGCACACCATCTCGCTGAACGCTATTTTACCTCTTGAATTGGGTCCAGTGGGTCCAACTGTAGGTTGCACAGTTATGCCTATTCTTTTTTTCATTTGTAGTAAAAGTAGCATGCGAGAAGCCTTTCTTTTAATTACGAAAATTTATTTCGTTAGTAATTCTATGAATTCTGTAATTTACATTTTCACTCGCCGTTTTCAGGAAAGAAACACATACAAACAATAAGATCACTACGAGGCTCAAGTATGAGAGTGGGAAATGTGATGACAAAAAGGCAAAATTTTCTTGTAATAAAAAGAAAGCTTTTCTTTCTTTACCTCATGCGTTTAAGTGCGTTCGTCTGTACGTAACAGTAACTTCTACATCGTGTGTTGAATATTTCTAAACCTCTAAGACCCTGCACGTTTTAGAGGAATCTAAGATCTTTTCGTTCTTTGTTGTTGTCATTTCTTTAAATACGGATATAACATTTATTTTAAATCATGTTCTCGGACGTTTACAAATAAAGAACGTCTCAGTGTCAAATAATGTAAAATAATTCACATTGTAATTAAAACTTCAGAATTTTACAGTACCTGTGTCAAAGGTTATTTCTTTATATCTTTCCCATGTCCACAATACTTAAGCAAAGAATAATTATACTACTAATTTCCCACGTGCGCGAAAATTGAAAGAAAACGGTGCAGTCTACGGCCGTGAGAGGTGTTTATTGTTTCTTTAAATAATAAAGAACTTGGGGGAAAATAGAAGCTAGTGGAGCTAAAACAGCACATACGCCCTTAGTAATATTTACGTATTTATACCGCAATTTCTATCCGAATCATCATTTTTATAAACTCAAATTTTTCAAAAATTGTACTTCACCTTATTTCAAAATCTATCTTTAAGGGACGGATTTCATTGAGGGAAAAATCTCTACCTCCATAATTGTAGTTGTAGGAAGACACCGAAAAAATTTTGAACTTTTGAAAATTTAGAAAAAAAAGGGTTTTCAACCAATATGAGACGTGGACCATTCTCTTAAACGTTCTTCACACTATCCAATAACAAATTTTAATGAAAGACCAAGTCATTTTTTCGAAAATGTCCCAAGGTCTTCATGTAAAGTACCCCCAAAATTAAAATATCGGTTTCAAAATCCAGAGACCGCCAAATCAGCCAGATCTATTTCGGAATATCAATTTTGGAGAAAATCGGCTGACCGGTTTATCCGCTAGCGTTGTTCACAATCGGACGGACCAATGGACGGACGAACGGCGCGACGGACAGAAAGCCCGTCATACGAGTTTTCGATATCAAGGATGGATACAAAGCATGGATTCTGGCTACACCACGTGTTTAGTGGATATTTTCTGAATTTAACAACAGGATTTGTACACTTTTTCGATACCAGGGCCCGGCAATAACAGTTTTTCTGTCGAAAATTCGCCGTTTTTTTGGCGCAGCATTTCTTAATTTTCTCTCTATGGCGAAAGCGATAGCGAGAAAGTAAAACAAAGAAACAGTCACGATTTTCACGAAGAAATGCAAATAATTTCGATTGTGTTCGATTGCGTATTCTCATATCGTGCTTACCCACTGAATCCTCACTCTGAGTACGCCTCCGCTCACAGTACATCTAACATCAAACGACAGCAAGTCTCGAGAAAGGTCCGTCCGCCAATAAATATGTTGTTGACTTGTTGCGTTATGAAACAGCAAAGGTTTAAATATTTTTTTGGTAAATAACTCCTTTAATATGTATCTGTAGATACTATGCTACGAATTATTGCAATATTCGCGAAGACTGTTTTTGACAAAATACTTCATTTATTGCAGTGTTATACAATGTATTTTGTTTTCTTTTAGTAGTGTACGTTCTACGTTTTGAAAAACCGTTGTTTGTGGCTTTGGTCACCATTGTTTTTGCTGCAGCGGGCTACCAGAACGTGTTATTTCAGTAATTTAGGCGAAATAGGTACTTCATATTAAATTTAATATATTAGTTATTTAGAAATTGAATTAAAATATGAGATCCGAGTAGAACAGATATTAAAATTGATATAATCTTAAAAAAACAATGCTCATCTATATACGGAGAAATCTTGTGTGTAAGCGCGTGATGTTATGCAAACACTAGCTGACGTTCCAAGCGATGTAGGTTAAAAACAATTTTTCCAGACGAAAAACTTATACACTACAAGGGGCGTCTGGTCGCTGAGGTGTCAGAAGCAAAGATAGGAACAGTCAACACAGATGGAGAGATAGGCGATGCTGAGACACTCATTTAAATGTAGAGAAAGGTGAATGCTGATTCACTTATGTTGTCTTATTTCCTGAAATCTAAAAAAGCAATTACAGAACGTAAGCAATGTGAGTAGGTCAACATAATACTGCTTAGCGTTTCGTAACAAATGAAAAGGATTCGATCTATGCAATTAAATTGTTCAGAATGTAAAGTAGTTAATTTGATTATATATTACTTAGAAATTCTGCACGTTTTTGACTATTTGAGACACATGCCCAGAAAAGCCAAATCTTCAAAAATATAATAGAAGTTAAAAAAAAAAAAAAAGGGCGTCCGGAACGCACTGTTTGCGAATTCGGGTAATTGTAATGTGTGTTACAGGATGTATTTGTGTATGTCGAGTTCTTCGAAACATCATCTACCAACTTTTTTTTATATTTTTTCTTCTGAAACATGTTAAATACACCCCAAAGGGATACTTCCCTATCACGCAATAAGACATTTAACGAGTTTCGGGCCAATGACGTCTTATAAATTATACAAAAGATCAACTTTCCTTAATATATTATGCACTTAGTATACTAAGTAGAGCAATGCAAATATTGCGCTTTGTAAATCATTGTTTTAAAAGTGAACATTTCTTCATACTCAACCCCGAACGTTTCTGACAACCGTAGTCAAGAAGAGCGGGTACCTTCCAAAATGCAATTGAACATTCAAAAAAGTCTCATTGTGTATTGCATAAGACACATAACTTCTGTGACTTTAAGAATACGAAAACATGGTTTCATATACATGTTTTTCCCCTTTTAGATTGCACAATACAAAGATTAATGGATAAAACTAATTTTTTACGATTGCTTAACCCTAGAATTGCACACTGGGGTCTACTGTACCCCAACGACATTCAACCCGAGTGGAAATTTCTGACGTCAGCCGCTTTACGTAAATTTGAATTATACCGTGAATTTGCTCTCATACTACAGTAAAATCCCTCTAAAGACAAACCTGTACAAGCCGTAAATCTGCCTAAACCAGAACATTTCTCCGTCCCGTTAAGTTATATGGCATTTTGCACAGCATAAAACGGAATCTGTCCAACGCGAAAACGGGACGGTTTTTAATGTGCTATAAGGGTGGGGGAACCCTCAAACGGAATTCCTCTGAAATTAATGCCATTGGCAGAGATACGCGAGATATTATCAATCAATTGAATGCATCTGCAAGTCTGTTTTAAATTATTTACCCCTGCGATACGCGCTTCAGCCGTTGCAGCTGCACTGTGAAGGGAAAAATCTTCAGCTGCGAGCGTAGATAATTCGACCTGGGGGTTGCTGGTCTTTGAAATCGTAGACTATAGGGGAATTCCCTCCCAACTGGGAAGCCTCCTGAGTGTGGAAAGGTGTAGTGGCACGGCTTCTATTCGCGAGACTCCCTGCCCCGCGTTGAAAATTGTAACCTCTCGGCCAGAGATGCTTTACTCAAGTTCATGAAAGGGTATCGGAAATTCGGTACTCCGACGCATCGCTCTAACGCATTATGCATTGGAACAGTCAGCGAGCACCAGACTGCAGCCTCAAGGAAATGAGATGGCGTATATATTTATAAGTTTCACAACCCATTTAACAATGGTTGGAAAAAAAACATTAGACTCTAATGCTGATTAAAAGTTCAAACTTGTAGAAGCAAGACAAAGGCAGAAGCTGTCAATGAAAAATGTTTAATATTCATTCACTGGTGATTTATTCCATAAATACGTTATATGTAAATGTATTTTAATAATTATAATAAAATTATGTTCGCCAATTTTTACTTTAATTACTACTTTTCTTACTTCAATTTACTAGTTTCAGCACGGAAATATCAATATCATAAGTGTAATAAAATAGAAAACCGTGCATAAAACGGAAACGTCCCTAAATCGGAATTTAATTTTGTCCCAATCGTTTCCGGCTTGGACAGATTTTACCAACTGGTGCCATACCTCTTCGGGATAGAAGCTAAGTCAGTGCTGCAATTAGGGTCTACTGGAACCCAATGATTAGTTTCTGATAGTTCTGCTCACAAATAATAAAATAGAAATACAACTCTTCCTGTAATGCTTATCTTATAAAAATATTCTCCAAAAGCATTCGAAAGTTCGTATAATAGAATACCAAAATAGAAAGAATGCAGCTTGGGGTTGCAATTCTTTTTCATCCTCAACACATGGTAGAAAGCTATTACAACTAATAATTAACAATTTAGATATCCAAGCACCAAGTGAACCATCGAATATATCTTAGATATAATAATCTTCCAAGGAATCAATTTACCAATTTATCAAACGGTTGTTCCGGATCTAGATTCTGATCATTTATCTTTTCGTTTTCAAACTGATGATTTAAATATTCCCAAACTGACGTCGGATCAGTAATTTGCTCTTTCCAAGGCAAAATTTCAATAACAGCCACCATAAATAAACTAATAAACAAAAACATCAACTGGAATAAATTTCGGGATCTAATGTCTCAAAACTTAGAATTTTCAAATTCAAATAAAAACGATACCCAACTTGAATCAGAGATAATCAGAATAAACAATGCAATTCATAAGAACTTAAATGATTGTGTCATCCCCTCCAGTACATAGTCCGTGAAGGAATTTACCTAAACAACTATTGAATCTGATACATGAAAAACAAAAACTGAGAAGGGAGTAACAAATAAATACAAACGCTAATTGCAAAAGAAAAATAAACAAACTAGCAAGCATAATTAAACTCAAATTAGATTTAATATTTAAGATACTCCAAACGCATCTATCCCAAATACATCCAAATTCAAAACGGCCGTGAAATACAATAAAAAATATAACAGGGGAAAAAACAATATATTCCTCCTCTAATCAATCAAGTAGGAAATTATGTGCATACGGACTAAGAAAAGCATGATTACATCGCCGAAAATTTTGAAAATACTTTCACCCCCAACCCAATGATCAATGTCAAGCATAACAAAGTGATTGAAGAGTATGTCAGACAAGTATTACAGAGTTCCCACCCCAATTAAATTCAGTATCCTCTACGAAATAACTACAATTATAAATAATCTCAAAATTAGGAAGGCCCTAGGCCACGACCTAATAACAAACAAAGTCTTGAAATAACTACCAAGAAGCTCGATTGCCGTCCTGGCAGAAGTATATAACTCAGCACATAGAATTGGGTATTATCCCAAACCTTGGAAACAAGCCATTATCCTCCCAATCGGTAAACCAGACAAAAATCAGAAAGAAGTAACGAGCTACAGGCCAACTATCAGTACTGGATTTTGGCAAAGTCTTAAATGGGTTATATTAGGTATGGGAAGTTCTTTAAAAGAAGTAGGTGGATAAAAAAAAGAATGTGATTGGTTATCGATTCTCGAATTATTTGTGAAGTTGTGCATTGGAGATGTTCCATGGAGCATTCGTGATGGTGCGGAGGAACTGATTTTGGACCACTTGAAGTTTTTGAAGTTTCGATTTGACTGCGTTGATCAATAGTGGACATGTATGTAATGGATATGTATTCTATTGAACAGGTTCTTGGTTCAACGATAAGGAAGGTCGGGTGTATAACGGTCTTAAGGGAAATATTTTGGCTGCTGCTTTTAATGGATTAATTTCAATTCTGTTTTGGGCGCTCCAGCTGACGATTTGGTATAACTGGGCGTTGGTTTTTATTGTGTTTATGGAAGGACTTGACGAATGGATTGGATAGCCGTGACATCCGCAAATTGGGCCGTTTTTCTATTGCCGTTTTGAAAGGTCGGCTACGTACAAGTTATATAGAGCGTGAGATAACGGAGAGCATTAAGGAAGGCCTATGTTTTGGAATCTGCCTTGACTGCTGTGTGACAGAGTGATGGTTATCGACTGTGACGGCAAACGTTCTGTTGTTGAGGAAGCTAGAAATTATAGTGTATAACATAAGATAGTGTGGAATGCATATTTCATTTATTTTGTAATTTGAAGCTTGGTGCCATGTTCTATCAAAGGCCTGAGATACGTCGAAAAATATAGTTATTGTGGTTTTGAAAAGCCGTATGAAAATTTTCAGTGATTTTGATTAGTTGGTGAACCGATCACACGTTTTCGGTGAATCCCATTTGCTCCTTGGGCATGGCCTTCGTGTTATGGAGGTGGGTTTTAAACCATTTCAATGTTATTTTTTCTAGTATTTTAGTTTAGCGTACCTGTACGAGAACTGATTGGGGGGTAAATGTTATATTTCTTGTTTGTTAATTCTATGTTTTCATATTAGCGGAAATTAACCTAGCCTGAGGCAAGAGTTAAAGATATTGGTTAGGTATGTAATGGATGTTTGGGAAAGATTTTTTAATATTAATTTGTTAATTTTATTATATACAGGGGCCTTCTTGATAGATAGTGATGAGATGAATTTTATTTATTTATTTATTTATTTACGTGATGTGTATTGTATTTTATGACGGCCGTATGTGTGTTCGTTGACACTTTTCCTGTGAGAGTGTTTAGGTGGGATAGTCGTGTTAGGCAACGTTTTCGAGTAATGCATGGTGGTAAAAAGAGTTGCAGCGGAATGTGTGTTGCGGAATGTTGTATTTCCGCTTACTCTTCTGTTCTCTATAGTATAATCTGCTAACTATTATATTTTACGGTTTAAATTTGTATTATGTAGAGCTGCGAGTAATTCCCTTTTCAGCAGTATCACATTTGGGATATTGTTCTCGATTTTTCTTATTTATGTCACAAACCCTTATCTTTCCATAGTGTACTATAGAGGAAGTAGAAGGGCTACTAATATTACAATTTCTATGTCAATGTTTAAATTCTCTCTGGAGGCGCAAACTATTTTATTACTTTAAAATATAGAGCCCATTTCAAGTCAGGCTACTAAAAACATTCTAATAATCGTCACACACACACGTGATTAAGTTAGTTGTCCATTCTAACAAGGCATTGTCTTGCTAGCAAAGCATCTTGCAAAGGGCTCTTAGTATCATTGTGCACACGACGGAAGAATAGGTGAGGCGGGGCGGAGTGGTGGGATGGGAATGGAAAGGAGCGGGATGGGACAGGCGGGGCGCGGTGGGCGGGTGGCAGGGCGCAAAGGGGCGGTGCAGGGGCGGCGGGGATGGACGGGAACAGGGGGTCGTGAAGGGAGTGGCGGGGGTGGCGAAGTGGTGTGCAGCGAGGACGGCGGAGCGGCTGGGAGTGGCAGGGGGCAACTGGACGCGGCGGGAGCGACTAGGCGCGGCGGGGGAGGTGAGGTCGGCGGGGAGCCGCGAGAGGTTTAAGGTGGGCGGAGTACGGCGGGCCGGGCTTGGCGGACACGTAAGGGCGTGGCGCGACAGGACGGGACGGGGCGGGGCGGGGCGGAGTGGGGCGGGGCAGTGCGGGGCGGGGCGGGGCAGGGCGGGGCGGGGCGGGGCGAGAGCGACAGCGAAGGCAGGGCGAGATCGAACTTTTGAATGGCGGTGGTCGCGTCCCGACCCGTGCCGTGCGCTCTGCTCTCTAGGTCAAGGGCCGCTCACACTGCGCCGGCCGGGTTGCTCTGGGCAACGCGCCAGCCACCCCCCTCTCCCGTCCCCGCTCGCCCACGGTCATCGCGCTGACGGGTTCGCTCCACTGCCCGACGCGCCCGTGGGCTGCGGAGTCGCCGCCGCCGCCCCACATTCGCAATTCGCCACAAGCCGAGTGATGAATTGTCCGCGCCGAGGTGTTGCTGCGCCATCTTTACGATAACAAGGGTCACAATCCCCCGTAAAGAATGCAGCCCTGGTTTTTGAACGTTTTTCGAACACGGTATCGAGACATTTAAAAAACTTAAAGCAAGACATTTTCCTGTGAATCCTTTCAATGCATCTTAATTCAAGATTAAGAACTTTATTGACGTGTACTTCTAATAGCTTTACAACACATTTTCTAATCATTTGTGTAAAATGAAATGTCTACTAGATAGCTTAAAAAAGGCATGTAAAAGTTGAAAATAATTTTCAATAATAAAATATAGACCTTCAAATGTACGAAACGTAGGCTTGGGGGCCCAGTAAGCCTCTTCGTAAAATTGACACAAGGAATTGTGGCGTTCACAATGTAATCACACAACGTTTCGAGTCAATTTTCCAAGTTTCGGAAGTAACGCACATTGTCCTTCATTTTTTATTAACCCGGCGGTGGGAACGTGAAAAATCCTGACGTCAGTGGGAACATTGGATCTCATAGACCCGCTTGTTATTAGAGCCTATTTAATACACTAATTAATTACAAAAATACTTTATTATAAAGTAAATGATGCAAAAAATCGTAGATCCCATATCAAGCACAAAATATTTCCCAATTTTTTAAATGTCTCTGACTATTGACAAAAAACAAAATTGAACGTGAACGAAGATCAAACAAAGAAAAGAAATTGTAGCATTAAGTTAATAAATACAATATAAACAAAATATCTCTGCATGACTAAAACAAACATAATAAAATCATTTTTTGCAGTAATGTTTTATGTGTGTTGTATATGCTTTATGGAAGCACGTTTTACGATAATTTATACAACCTTTTTGTTTTCTTAACCTTCCCGAGAAAGAGTTTTGTGACCTACCAAAATTTAAAATAATTTGTATTTCTTAACCCCAAAATATCAACTTTATTTATAAAAATTAGACTGCAAATAGATAAATAAATATATTACAAATAATTCAGGTTTAATTTCTTGATTTACAGGGTTCGCTTCTTCAATTTCTTGTTCTGAATCTGTACAGTGTGAACATTTTATTTCAAATATTATATCAACAACTTCATCAGCACTTAATAAACAATCATTTTTTCTACAATCTACTTTATTAATTCTATATCATTCGGATTTAATGCGTTAAAATAACTTTTGGATGAGCCGACCATGTTGTAAAAGTCACGTAAACGGGAACGTTGGGTCTGATGGACCAATCAACAACTTTAAGCGGGAATAGCACACCGCGTTTTTCTGATAAACTCAAACTAATGATCGTCATCTGTTCAAAAAGATTCAATTTAAAGGTAGAGTGGTGGATAAGTTAAGAAATAATTTCGTTCACTTCATAGACAGCTTCAAAAATGTCGCTTGGTCTGACAGACCCAACGTTTCCACTGCCGGGTTAAACAATCTACCTTCACGCATTGAGAAGAAACATGCCAGTTTGGTGCCAATGACAGGAAAAGCTGAAATGCCGGTGAACTATATAATGAAAGAAAAATGTAGCAATAAGCTGTCAAGAGATTATCACAAATACTTTAATTTATTGTAATATAAGTACATATACACAAGTATATATACATATATATATATATATATATATATATATATATATATATGTATATATATATATCCTACCAACATGGCACAATATTTTAATAACAAAGCTTTACATCCAAACAATGTACAAGTTGCTTTATCAGGTATTACTGCTCGCAAATGCAAACGTGTGACGGCAAATTGAAAAGCATATTAAAAAATGTCGCATTTGCCACCACAAAAGATTTACTTATCGTCTTGTCCTGAATCTCAAACTGCAGTTTTTCTCGACAGTAATCCATGGAGATTAAAATTTCAATATCAAATTTTTAATGATTATTGATTAAGTTAGACAAATTCTTCGACCATGCTCGTAACGATATAATTTTTCAGCATGCAATTATTTTTATAAATATGCTAAAAATACATAAAACATCGTCTTCACAATTCATTGAAACAAATTGAAAGAGTTTGAAACAAATTCATAATAATACGGGAATCAATTAAGTTCATTGAAATAATGGAAACTATTATAACATCTCAATAAAAAATAATACATTTTGTGACACGACCACTTCAAAATGCTTGATTAATTCTATTTTGTCTTGGAGATCTGGGTCCTAAAATATGAAATTAGTTGAAATTCCTTGAATAGTTTTTTGCTGTCGGCTTGACAGTACTATTTGTTGAGTTGGTAGAAAGAAAAGTAGTAATATTAATCTTGAGATGTCTTGTATATTGCAGTAGTATTTAGGTACTAGGTACTAAGTGTTTAAAATTCGTTTTGAAAGTTAATATTTGTTTGATTGTCACTTTCTTGTCAATTCGCAGAATCAGTCATGGCCTCTGGCTATTGGGGATTCTGTCCTCTGCTGATTCACTGTGCTAACGCGTTTGTTGACCCTAGTCTGATCGTCGTATCTTCAGATGTTTCTTTTGCCTATCTTCTTTCCTACTTCAACGTCGTTTGCTTAGTAGTATGGCTATTATTTTTGGTTTTGGCTATATTTTTTTACTTTTTAATAAAGTTAATGTCATTTTCATTCGTAACAATTTTCACTTTATATTAAATAATTTCACCATTTTAAATCTAACACATGACGGTTTCATTGATGGTCCACATTTTATTGAATGAATTTTGCGCTTGCATCATAATTAATGAAAATAGCCTTAAGTGAAGTGAGCCTTATATTAAAAGTCGCGATCGGAAAAGAAACTTGTAGGAAAATAAAGAAAACAATCGTATTCGTGAAACAAATAAAAATCATCATATACTTGTTTTACTACGTCCAAATATTGAATAAACGTCACTCAACATCAATTCCTTTGTATCAATTTTTATGTGATTTAATCGGATAGAATTAATATGATACATTCAGTGCATACTCTAGTAACTAATTTATCAGTAATTAGTAACTCAGTCAGAAATACTTTGATGTAAAAATTTTACTTATGGATTTATGGTGTTTAGATTCACTACAACCATTACATAAATGAGTTTCACAAGTTACAAAGAGCCTTGATTAGGTCGCCAAAACTTCGGGAGCTGCACGTGAACAAATAGTAGTACGTGGCACACGCCTGGTCTTGGAAAGGAAAATCATTCCCTTTAAACAAATATCTTTTGATGAGTTCCTTGTGTACATGCTTAATCATGCTTCTCTTACTTGGGGAGTGGAATGGAGATAGAAATGAGGTAGCAACAAAGGAGATATTCTTGTCGAGATGTGACGCATGTGCCAGTCGCCATATCTAAATCTCATAGGCGTATCATATTCACCGCAAAACGTAAATAAGTTCCCTAGATATGCGAACAGCCGCTGTGCATTCCCGCCGTCGCGTATCTCTGTTCGCTCGGCCAACTGCGACCACTGGATGAGCCAGCCGGCGAGCGTTCGCCCTTCGCTCTCTTTAGGGCCCCTTCCCACGTCGCGACGGCGGTGCGCTTCCGAGCAGCGCAGCTCGTAGCAGAGCATTGGTTTGAATGGAGACCTTCCCACGTGCAGCGGGTGGCCGCTGCTGCGGCAGCCGACGCCGAACTCCAGCCAGGCGAAGCGGAGGAGGGGGCACGCGCCACCGCTGGCAGAACACTGCTTTAATAAATTAAATAATAATTTATAAATGGTAGCCTTCCCACTGCGGCCGCCGGTCGCTGCGTTTTATCTACTGTGGTCCCTTTGTTCGTCGTCGCCGGAGGGACGGCGACACCTACCCCTGCAGAACCCACCCCTTCCACGGCGGGCGGCGGTGCGGCCGTGGCTGCAGCGGTGGCGGCGTCGGAAGGGCTCTGCTGCTTGACGCAAGCGCGCCGCCGTTGCGACGTGGGAAGGAGCCCTTACGGGCGTATCCCGACTGCATCCCGCTGTCAACTTTCCTAAGACGTTTACCTGCCTTCTCACAAAGACATGGCCCGACCGCATCCGGTTCCGCTTTGCTTCTTAGTGTGATTAATTTACCGTTTACGTTTACCGTGGTTGGCTGAGTATTATATTGATCGAATATACAGTCAATAAAAAGTGAAGGGCCCGGAATGAGTGGTTGAAAGTGAATGAAACAACATATGCTGAAAGACCATGTGACTTTATTGAACTGATTACAATACGGAATGAAAGAGACAAGGCCGTTGGCGCTTGTGGAAAGTGGGCAGTAGGTCAGTAGATTGTCGCATCTTGTCTGTCTGCAATGCATGCCCTTATGCGGCTCGAAATGTCAAACAGCCTTTGGATCCTCTCTTTAGGCACGTTTGTCCAACATTGTTCCTCCAGACCCTGCAGGTTGGTACTGCGACGCAGTTCCCTCCCAGTGTCATTCCACAAATGTTCAATGGCGGAGAGGTCCGCGGATCTTGGAGGCCACGGGAGGATCTCAACATACTCTAAGTAATACGTAGACACGTGCTGATTGTGGGCGTGAATTATCTTGCCGGAACATCGCCCTAGGGTTCTGTACCATAACCGATAGGACGTGCAGATGCAGAATATTTGTGACGTATTTCTGTGCCGTCAAAATTTTCCGAAGCACTATTAGAGGTGATTTGAACGCATATCCGAAGGCTCCCTTCACCAGATGCCCGGGGTTATGCCTGTGTGTCTCCCCGCAATACTGGCAGGATACGCTACCCTTCACGCCGCCACACACCAACGCGATGGTCATCGGAGGTTATGGCGAAGCGGGACTCATCACTGAACATGATGCGATGCCATTCGTCCTCTGTCCGTGCCTCCCAGACACGGCACCAACCCGGCACAAACCCGTCGATGTTCTGGTGTGAATGGCACCCGGCGCTTGGGGCGGTGGAACCCGAATCCGGCGAATAAGAGTTGTCGAGACACTGTGCGGGAACTCCCAGGCTGTTGTAGAGTCGTCAGTACATGATCGGGGATGGCGGATGCTGACGTCATGGGATTCCGCACTGCTTGGCGCACCATACGACGGTCCTCCATCGGGGTGGTCGTTGAAGATAAATATTTGTGTTCTGTGTAAGCGAAGTACATATTTGCAATATGGAAGGTGTTCCAGGTGGTATGAACTACTTAAAAAACCTGTATATCATTATTAAATCATTAATAATATTTTTTTAAATTCACGTGAAACAGGAAAATGCACGAGCAAACCGTAAAATGTTCTTAAAAAAGATGCATACGTTATGAATTCGGCGACATACCGCTTTGTTTTGAACTGTGTCCGCACGTATATATTATTACCTTTGTAAATTAACCTCCAAATCCACCGACTATTATCGACCCCGGTTTTGAGCCATGTCTTTAGCCACACTTGCAAATGTCGTTATTGAGACATCTTGGAAAATGACAATACAGCATCTACTACCCTCTATTTGGTTCTTTTTTCAAGATCTCCTTTTTTTGAGATTATATATTTAACCATTAACTACAACTATCCTTAAATATTGACCATTATATAAATAAAAATATTTTTATTCATTTTTACCCGCCATTTTCAATCCACTTTGGTTTTATAAGTTTATGAACTTATAATCTTCATCAGGAACCTCGATACTTAACAAAAAATATTTTTATATGAATGAAACGTCTTTTCTCAATTTTCCCCGCCATCTTTATCCGCCTTGTGATTTCACTTTTTGATATCATTTTCTTAGTCACGAACTTCGAAAATCTCTATATACTAACTTTGATACAAGTTGAACACTTCTTTACATTTGCGAGTTTTTTGGCATTCTAGCCCACCGTGCAACACCTCAAACGAAGTGCGGAGAATTCGAATGCGACGAAAATGGAACGTGCACTACTTTTTTTTACCGTTCGTTGCCTTGTTACATACGTGAAAAATATTTAAAGAAAAAATTTAAAACCGTCTCTGAGAAAATAATATTTTACAATTTAAAAATTGCCTACGTTTGACGCAAAATTACACAAAAATATTCATACTTTCGAAAAGTTGAACATTACCTTACAAAATGTTTTTGATGAACACATCATTAAGAAAAAAATATTTATAACTGTAGATGTACAAACACCTAAAAATGTTTGAATTTTTACAATCTTCAAAAATAAAGGATTTTCAAAGAAAATGAGACTTGCAGTGACCTTTACGCTCTCCCGGGTCCAAATTTAATAAAAAATGGAAAAAAAAACTTTTTTTTGAAAATGTCTTGATTTTTTTATTTTGAAAGTGTTTTTGAAAAAGGAGGTAAAAGAGTTTAAGAAAAGGGGTTCATGTAAATTCCCCCCAAAATTAAAACATTGATTTCAAATTCAAGAGGACACAACTTCATCCAGATCGATTGGGGAATATCAGTATGGTGAACATCCTGCTTACAGTTTAGACGTAAGCTGGTTCACAGACAGACGGACAGACAGACAGACAGACAGACAGACGAACGGGCGGACGGACAAGCGTTTTGCCGTCTATCGATTTTTGGTATCAATGATGCACAAAACGTGGACAGTGACGCCGTTTTTTTCCTGCAGCAATACATACAATACTTTCTGCGTAAGCAGTAATGAAAAAATAAAAATATATTCAATTTTTCCCATATCAGGTGACGATGAGACTTCGCAGTATATTGTAAGTACCTTGTCTTAGATGAAAACATTCCAGAATGTAGTGATAAAACATTCCATAATTGGTGATTTATTTTTAACTAGGTAATAAGCTAAGATGAACATTCGGTAAATAATAAACCATAACACAATTTACAGCAATAATTATATGGTCATTTTATGCTGAAGCCTGGAGTCCGGCTTCACAAGTGCTTAGTCATGGAAATGCGGCGTAGTTTATCTTCAAATTTTTGCAAGCCACCTGGGTGATTAACAGGTGTGTTCAAATTTTTTAAGCAAATTGCATTCTGCATTTCCCGTACATTCGTTAGGTGATAATAACAATCCAGAGATCAGGTGCAGGGAGACTAAGTAACACTGCCGCCTCACACCTAGAATATTTTCTTGAAGTAGTACGTAATAGTTTATTTGAGAACAATTTTGTTTGTATCATACGAATAGAAAGTTCCTCGACCTCTGTACACATCTTCATGATGACTTTCAGTGCCCTCATCTTCTCTCTTCTTGATGCAGCTGCAACTTATCGGATTTCATTGCTTCACAATTCGTACACTTTCATAAGAAGTTGGCTTTATGTCAAGCTTAATAGACTAAGCCAATAAAATTCACGGTTTGATCATTTTCTATTCACAAAGAAGTAAACACTTGATAACAAGACATACAAAAAGTTTCAACGGCTTCTTTTTTTACTTTCTCGCCTTAAGAATTCTTCGTAAGAAAAAGTTATGTAATCGTGCGCCAGAAAATGCCGAAATTGCGCCAGAAAAACACCTTTTGACGGGCTCTGGTAACGAAGAAGTAAATAAATCCTGTTGCTAAATTAAGAAAAAATCCGATAACTTGTGGTGTAACACAAATCCATGCTTTGTTGATTCTTCATACTGAAAAATTGGTTTTTGATGGCAAAACGCCCGACTCTCTGTCCGTCTGTAGTCAACACTAGCCCCAAAACCGTTCAGCCGATTTTCTTCAAAATTGATATTCCTCAATCGATCTGAATGATCCCCTGGCTTTGGGAATTTCAAACGTATATTTTAATTTTAGAGTGTACTTCACATGAATCCTCAAACACATTTTCAAAATTTTCTCAAAAAGGCTCCAAATTGCATCTGACCGGGAGGTTCTAGGGTTCCAGTCTCGACTGTGGCATGGTTGACACTATAGTTGGGTTGAATTAAACCACTTTTTGGAGAATAATTCTACCGGCCGGCTGCTCTGATCGAATGTTTTCCGTGATTTCTGCAATCAACATCTGGCGAATGCCGTAGTAGTACCGTAACAAATGGGGCACGGACCGCGTGCGATCTTTCCTTCCTCTTCCTTGTCCTACTGTCACTCCTTACTTACACACATACTCACACATGTTCTACACTACCGCATAATTCGGGAGACCAACCCGGAGCGTCATCATTATTAATTGACGTCTCCGGAAACACTAATCTGTTAATTAAGTTGCCACGAGATGTGCTTTGGCACTTTAGGAACATATTTTCTTTGTTTAAGGCCCTTTCATATTTATTTTCAAGGGCAACTTGCACTTTAATTCGAAGAAAGAATGCGCGAGAACTAGGCTTATATAAAAGCGCGATAACGAAATCACGGTATTCAGAGTTCAAACAGTTCTAAATTAAATAACTTCCTTTTTAAAAAACGACCAGTTCATTGAATCTCATAATTGCTTCTCGAATGTTTCAAAATGATTTTTTTTTTGTTATTTAAGGTCGCATCAACTTCTAGGTCATTAGCGACCACTATTTATTGTAACCGTACGGTAACTATGAGGATGACACGATATGATGATGATAGGGGGTGAAAGGACGAACACAATACAACCATGTCCGAGGCGGGATTCGAACCCGCGGTCTGAGTCATTCGGTCCGAGTTACTGCCTTACTACTGTCTTAGCGATCGGCACCGGATCGGCAAAATGAATTTTCTTGCGACCGTAATTAATTATTTCATTTTACACATTCATGTATAAAATATGATCTAAATAAATAAACGAACGTTCAATAACACCACTCCATGCTTACCAATATTTCAGTTGATATTTCAATGTGAGGTATATAAACACAAACTTGGAAGATTCCTGTAATCCACGTGAATGAAAGTATCCTTCACGTTTGTAATGTCTGTGCAAAACATTGCCACTTCGCGGGGCGCAAGTTCACTTCTTCCGCCTCAGTGTCTAATTGAAAACTCAATTTGTGAATAAAATTGTCTTAGCACTATTCCGATAAAATCAGAGGCACGTATGCATTAAAAAACACATAAGTTGTGGAATAATTAAATAACATGAAGCAATAAGAAAAAGAAGGTATAATATTTTTCAGTTATTTTCTCATTTTATTCTTTAATGATTGGATACAAAAATAAATTCATGACGGGAGATGTAAATAGTCAGTTCATAGAGTGAAGCAAAATATTTGGATACATAATTCAGTCAAATATCAAATAGAATGTCCATATAAATGAATTGACAAAAGTGTAAGTTCATTATGCTATTATGCATTAATAATTTTTTCAAATTCTTCACACAGATCGTTGCATATGTTTTATAATGTCCATTTTCGCCTGAAATATGGCACAGTATTTTGAGAAAACCCGTTATATAGTACATTTATAACTATACTATAGAAAACTCGTACGAATAATAAGCAAATAACATCTACGTGAGTAAAGACGTAGGCTTCCGCGGCCAGAGTCATGTGGGGGATCTGCGCTGTCCGGGTGACGCCGCGTCGAAGGCTGAGTTGCCGACGTTTCGACCATCCTGTCGTGGTCTTCCTCAGTTGGCATACCAGCCCTGAGGAAGATCACACAGGATGGTCGAAACGACGGCAACTCAGCCTTCGACGCGGCGTCACTCGGACAGCCCAGATCCCCCAACATCTACGTGATTCCTCCGAGTATCTCTTCGCTAGAAATCCTACGATTCTCTTGACTCTTCCATGTACGAATTAGTGATTTTTGACAGAAGTGACAAACTTACTCAAGGGGGATAGCATTTCGAAACTACCGGCCAGCTACTATCTGCTTCTGCAACTACAATTCAACTCATTAATAAGACATGTGCCATTTTCTTACACTACTCCCAAGCGTTCGACCGAGTGTGGCATGATGGTCTTCTGTGCATGCTTCGGAAATAGGGATACCGTTTCTATATTTTAAAGGATTTTCTCAGCAACAGATCATTTTTGTATAAATCAACAAATCTCTCTCTCCCTCTCTCACGCACACTCTTTTCACCACAGATCTTTCTCAATTCAGAGATAACTGAACAACTCTGTATGAATCGACGAAACTCTCTTATGTACTTCCAATACAAATCTCTCACCCCTCCCACTACGAAAACTGGGGCCTCCAAATTGTTCTATGTTTTCTTCGCAACTATTCTTTAAGGTGGTTTATCCACTACATAAGAAAAAAGAACGTTGTGGTGCTACAGAGTGGCACAGATTTTCTCGTATTAGTTATTTATTTTCTTTGGTCTGGGCTAGCAAAAAGTACTTGCCACATACCGTTTCCAGCTGCCATCTATCGCCGCCCAAAGTACGTTTTTTCGAAATTTGCTCAATTTTTCGGTTACCTAATTGAAGAACCAAAATATTATTTTAAGATTATTAATGAGCAGTAAAACCTCCTTCTAAATCGCAGTTTTCATTGAAAAATGTGAAGCCGTTTTTAAGAAAATTCCGTTTAAGCGTTACTGTAAATGTGAAATTTGAAGCAGTATTTCAGAGAAAACTATTGAGTTTCAATTCGTTCACATTTTTATATTTATTAGTACATGTGATGAATACAAAGATGCTTTGTTAGCAGGGCCCGGCCACAAGACTTTGTACGTTGAAAAATCTACGTTTTCCGGCCATCGATTACAATACTTTCTCTTACTAATGCTTACAATACCTAAAAATACTTACAAATCTCTAATTGTATGTGAAATATACAGTAGTTAATTGCTCTGAAAAGAAAATCATTTTCATTGGCCTCATAAATTACTTTCATTAATGTGCACTAGTCCGTTCATTCCCCTAAAAATGTATTACAATACGACCTTTGGTACAAATGGCACGTACTTCTTTTACTTCCTCCAAACGCGTCTGTGTAATTTTGTATCTTCCAGTTTATGAAGAATTTCCATTAAATCACTTGTTTTCTGGCTGTCCCCCCTCCTCCCATCTGGCCGAGGCCATTGGGCAATAGCAGCTAAAGCCCTCGCGTTAATCCGTGCATGCCCCAGCGTGTTTCCGATTCCTGCAGGGAAACTCCGCTCCAAGAACGGGCCTCAACTGCCCGCTGGCCGGCGCGGCGGCACCACGCGGCACGCGCTTGTGTAACCGCGCGCGGCAGAGGCAGCATGCGGTGGGGGCGCGCGGCGCGGCTTTACCCTACCGCCAGCGACCTCCTGCGCCGCTGTAACATAGTCTGCACTAGAGCCGGAAAAAGTCACCAATCGGTCTCGTCGACGAGGCCAGCGACTCCGGACCGCTATGTCCGAGAATGCTAGATATGCCACGGTCATTAACGATTCCGATACTAGCCCGATACCGATCGAGACCTCTTATCGACACCGTTTATTGTAGAAGCGTTATGTTAAATATCTGCAAAGCATTATTTCTTCCATTTTCAATAGAGGTGGTAACTCAACTACGTGCACAAAATAATATGGAATACTATTCTACGTTGAAAACTGAATACAAATTCGATCGCATAAGACAATATGCACTCCTATTTAAGAACATTTCTA
The DNA here is from genome assembly GCA_038098605.1 of Gryllus longicercus. Taxonomy (NCBI): domain Eukaryota; kingdom Metazoa; phylum Arthropoda; class Insecta; order Orthoptera; family Gryllidae; genus Gryllus; species Gryllus longicercus. The sequence goes on from JAZDUA010000316.1 coordinate 660,321, forward strand.
ATAATTATTATGAATAGCAATCCTACAAAGCTTTTCGGTAAAACTTACTCTAACTATTAATTATTACGCATGTGATTCCTGCATTTCCAGTGTCGACAAAAACTTTAAACACATTAATCTTGCATCTTCAATTACCTATCTTCATAACTGAAGTACGTATCTTCATCTACTAGATACTTATGGAGTAAAGAAATAATTGATAGGCTGAAGCGAAAAGTGGCAATTTTCCTCCAAGAAAACTCTTATTGTGAGTTACTGGTATCAAAAAGTGGATAATTCTTGCGGCTATACGTAGTAAATTACTTGATCTAATATGTTGAGTAGCCAGAATACTGAGTCCTTGATACCAAGATCTTGATTTATGGCAAAACGTCTCTCTACCCCCCCCCCCTCCGTCCAGAACACCCGCTCCTAAACCGTTGAGACGATTTTCTCCAAAATTGCTAATTCTCGATTGATTAGATTTAATCTGCTTGGTTTGAAATGATATTTTGATTTATGTCTGTACTTCAAAGGAAGCCTCAACGACGGTTTCAAAAATTTCGCAAAAATGGCTTCAAACATTTCATGACAAATAGAGAAAAATACGTTTGTCAAAATAGCGCCGGTGCCAAATTTGATGAAATCCTCGAATTTTCGAAAATTGCAAAAGTTAAATCTACAACTACGACTTTGATAGATTTTTTTTCTCAATGAAATATGATTTTCAAAATTAGACACTTAAAAACTATTCATCTTGATAAGTCAGTGGGCATTTTTGTCAACTAGGTTCGCTTACCAGGCTTGCACCTTTTTGAGCTCGGTCGGTGGGCGCTGTATCAGCTGCCGTAAGGCTCCCACAGACCGGCGAGGAAGATCCGCAGCCTACGCGGAATAGCCGCAGAGGAAGTTTCGCGTCCCGTTGCCTTATGGGCACGTTCAGACCTGCGCGGCAGGCGAGCGACGCGGAAGCATTTTCTTACCTGGGATTTGGGAACGCAGTCGGACGCTTTTCGTGGAAGTCCGCCTGCCTTCGGGAGTCTTCGCTCCCCTCTGGATCCAGCAACCCTTGCTTTTCTTTATCGGACGAGGAAAACTGTCACCAAACGCTGAGTCATAATTGACGCTCCGGTGTGAACGGTTCCGCGGATTCCGCCGCCGCGTCTAGCGCGGAGCGTTCCGCACCGCACCCGCTGCGGATTTCCTGAGCCGGTCTGTGACAGCCTTTAAGTCCGTAGTCGTGTGCCCGCCCCATTATCCCGGGATTGCCGGGGGCTCCTACAAGGCGTCGGTCATGTATATATTTTTTATATGAGTAGTTTTCGCATTTTTGCGAAACAAGACAAAAACGATTTTTTTTCACAAATAGCTCCATTTTTTCTTTTAATTTCTTTTCTTAAATAGATTAAATTTTATTGAACCCTATTTTCAAAAATAATTCGCAAAAGTTTTGACGTATTTCGGTGAATTTCTACAGTTAAATATTGAAACATTTTTCTTAATATTTTTTCTTTAAATAATGTAATGGAAAACTATTTGAATATGTGAGTATATTTCGTGTAATTTTGAGTTACCATTATAAATAATGAGCCGTTGTAACAGTACTAGTTTATTATCCAAATTAATTAAAATTCTGTATAAAATTATTTTCTCCTTCGTAAGAGAGCTCGCGGTGATTATCACATGCGAAACTAGCCGAAACCAAAGCAACTGCACCCTCCGCCAATTCCACAGAGGGAAGTCACCGTTCCACTATGCGGATACTGCCGAGAATGTGCGGTCCCTACAGTTTCAAGCCTTGACAGACACCGCGACGCATAGATTACACAAGAAGATGAGCGCGCGCGACCTCCGAGAGCAACCCAGCGGGGGCGATCGATAATGGAGTGCGCTTCGCCCCGCTCTGGCGTGCACTTCCTGTTGCGGCGCCGCGCAGGGAAATCCACCGCGCCGGGGACTCCCTCCCGCCCTTCCGACGCGCACCAAAACAATGAAATGCGCCTTCGTCAATCTGGGCCGACGGGGACTTCCGAAGGAGTCGTTTGGGAGGGGGGGGCATAATGAGCGAGAGGAGGTAGGAGAACAACGGGAACTTAAACAAGGAATATGTAGTATTTCATTTCTGGATTCCCGCGATAGTGACGAAGGCACAAGCAAACCTACTCGATATAACTACAACTCGATCGTAATTATTAGTGAATTAATTGTGCTCAGACGTCCCTGCGATGTGGTGAGGTCCGATTGCTTCAGATGAAGGTGACTGGTAATTCCAAGATGGCAGAGCGAATGAAAAGCGTCGACTTTTGCGATGTTTCGCTCTGAGCGCAAGGGATAAGAACTCGATGTCAGTTATTGGGGGCAAGAAAATATGTTGAAGGGTTATTTTTAGAGTTCTAATCTGATATTGAATGAGGCCATGACTGCTCGTTCTGAACTATTTTGAGTTCACAGGGATATCCTACATTGTGTGACTTTGAAATAATTTAAATCATAACTAAAAATGATGCGGTGATTCGGATTACACATAATTAGGAACTTTAAATTACATAATAGTATTACTTTCTCTCCATAGACAGTATTCGGATACAGAACTTAAATTTGTAGTAAAATTGATAAAATATCATGTAATGGTGAAGTATGAAACGACACGGGTATCATAATGTCATACACCATACTTTGCAGAAGAGCACGGGTTTTAGATTCCTTTTTAACGTTGATAAATTAATTGATAAGGGTTCGTGGACATTTTAACAGTTTTATAAACGTTTGTTACACCATAATGTTTTCGCAAAACCACGTTCTTTCATGAACGGGCCGAAATAATAATGAGGGTTGGGTTCAGGATTAAATCAATTAACTTAAAAAAAGCATGTTTCAAACAATCTGATTGTCTCCTTTCCACAATACAAACTTACAAAAATAATTGTTATAAGAATATAAATACTTATAGACTGAACTGGATCTTTCAAGGTAAATGAAATCAGAATTTTAATCCTAAAAACCTGAAGTATATACGACTTGCTGTATACCAATTTTGTGATGTGGTCACAGCTTCCTCTATAATATATTCACAGGTAAGACCCACAAATTTCCTGGAATATTGGGAGAAAACCTTAACCTTAAATAATCCAAAACGCACAATGACTGCAATGTAGGCAATCTGTGTTTCAAGAATATCATATTTGATTTCTTCAATCATTCAGAGTTTTGAAATAACATCTAACAAATGAATCTAAGTGATGTCTTCTGTCGTGTATATTGAATTAAATAATTTTGACAATCGCAACGACACGAAACAAATGCTCAAGTAGATTGCTTTGGGTGTATATATACACACACACACACGCACGCACGCACGCACGCACGCACGCACGCACGCACACGCACACACACACACACACACACACACACATATATATATATATATATATATATATATATCATTGTATTTCACCTGTTCGTGGGAATAGTTTCGTTCTTGGAGTAATTTATTTTACGAAGTTTATCTCTTACTTATCGTAGTTGCGCAGACGAAACACTGACTTATGACGTCAGTCACTGTCATAACCTTTCAGAATTGCAATATTTATCAGTTACAGAGATAAACGCAATTTTGTGTTTATGATTCAGAGGCCATCCAACAGCCATGAACTAGGATACGTAACAATTTGGGAAGTCTATTACAAGAGTAAGGAAGCGATAAAACACACCTTTAAATCAATTTTTCTTTATTGAAAAAAATATACCTTGAGTGAAGGACATTGCGGCATAACAAACACAGTAGAAAGACACAATTGGTGGGTGAATGGCTCGGATCCAAGTGGGGCGCTGGGGCCGGCGGCGGCGGCGGCAGGCGCAGGGAGTGGTGTCGGGGAATTGTTGCCAGGCAGCGACGGGGGGGGGGGACCTCATCTCTGCGCCCGTCACGGGGTGGCGGTGACGTCGGCTGCGGGGGAGGCGGCGCGTGTATGGGTCAGCGCGAGCGGGCGGCGGCCCTTCAGACGTCCGGCTCTTGTCGATGGCCCCCGCCACCGCCGCCGCCGCCGCCCGCTCGCTGGGGAAAGTGCCCAAGAGCGAGCGGGCAAAGCAGCGGCGGCGGCGGCGGCGGCAGCGATGGGGGTCCCGGAAACCACTGACGTAATCGGGATTAGACGTAACGCAAGCTCCTGTCCCGGCGGAGGACGGCTGCAACCGGCGCGTGTTCCGCTGCTGCGACCGGTTGGGAGATACGAAGCGTGCACGTGGGCTTTGTGCCTTCGTACTACATGACTAGAGTATATAGTTGTTTACTTAATTTACTTGATGAGTACTCAATTACACAACTCTGGTTAAATTAGCTAACTCTATTTTTTGGTCCATATGAATTGCTTTGTAATGGAACGTGCGTTGTAATGAATGCTTTGTAAACAACGTGATCACGTGATCTACAAATGACGGTGCAATGGTAACTAAACTATCTGCAATAATGCGTTTTGGTCTGTTGACGAAAAGTCGGTACAATAATACTTTTAGCAAGTTTATAGAGACGACTTTGACGTCAAAAGGAATGTCTAGTCAGCGGCAAAACCCGGAATGGTTCTATAAGAAATCGCGCAATTCACGCCTTCGTTGGGAGAGCTCATTCCTACTTTGTTTAATGACTAGGGAAAATGCAGCACGAATCCACCGCTCAACAATAGAAAAAGTATTGTGGACCCTCAAAACCTATTCTCGATCTATCTCTATTCCTCTATACCTCAAAATCATCTTCATAATCAGGTGTGCTCAAACGTGATTCATTTCGCTTCGTAGCGGCCCAACTTGCCACGAGCGACCGCAGCCACCGCTACTCCACAGCGCTGCAGGTGACTGTCGAGCGCGACCTCAAGTCCCCGCCGCTACACGCGCGCACGCAACGCCGCCGTTTGGCAACGGGCCTGGGCGCGGTCGCCGTGGCCCGCAGTGGGTCGGCCGCCGTTTGCACGCCCTATCAACGGGGTGACGGCTTCGGAAATCCAGTGCCCGGCAACAGCTAGCCGTCGCCGCCCCCGCGACGACATCCCAATCTCCGCCGGGGGCCAGAGCTACGCAACGGGGCCGCCGACCTCCCACCGTAGCCCGTGATCCTCCCGACCCCTCCTCCGGGTGCTCCACAATTGAGACACATTGGCATGCGGTAGCTTTAAGAGTACGGAGCGAAATCGCTCTGCTATCGGCATGACGTGAAATTCACGGGGGGGGGGGGGGCACGTGCGTCACAATTGTGGTGCAAGCAGGGGCCTTGGGGCACGCCCGGCCCGCCGCTGGCTGGCTCTGCTGGCTGGTGCGCGGGCGAGCCGCGAGCGGACTCGCACAGCTTTGGGTCTGACGTGACCGCGCAATGCTCGCCCGCGGTTGCACCAGCTGCTGTTGGTGGCGGGCGGCCTCCGGGGCCCGAGACGCGGTGCTCGTGGGGCCGGGGGCGTCCACGTGCCGTCCCCCGCCGCCGCCACCGCCGCCGCCGCCAAGACGCTGCGGCCGCTGTCGGACTGCGCGGTTGCGCTATTGCAGGATCTTGAAGAAATAGTCCACCTGCGAAAAAGCAAAGCCCATGTTTGGTTTCCACGATACAAGTAGTTCGCCGGCACGCACCTTTCCGCTCACGAGATTTTCGAAAACGAAGGCCTGATGAAGAGAATACATGTCGGGAAACGTGAGGATGCAAACGCATAGTGAGAAAGAATATTAGGTCCATCCTAAAACAAAGCGAAACTGAGAAAACATTATATTTTTTTAAGTAAAACTATTCCTTCGTTTTCCATTGAGATACTTTAGAAACTGCTTCCGACGATTTATTATTATCGTTAAAACGCAACTTTAAAAGAATTTTTTTAAATATCTGTACTTTGGCATCAACTAATGAATTGCACATTCAACAAACGTTTAGCTATGTAACTTAGATATAGGACTATTCTCATTTCATGAAACTGCCGGATCGAAGCTACTAAAGTAGAAAATAGGGATGTCAAAACAAGAAGTTACTTATGATCGCAAGGTCTTCTGGAAACAACAACGCAATGTCACGTGGAATATCCGAGAAAAGAATGACAGGTTTGCGACTCACCTCTTGACGCAGGGAAATAAAAAGTCACAAAAGCACGTTTGCATTTGCGTCATATTATCATAATAGGTCACGAACACCCTTTTCAAGCACCCATACAAATCTTTTCAGCGCATTTGAAAACATTTACAATTGTTTTTGCACGTATTAAATCAATTTAATTTCTCAATAACTATTATGCCGGCAACTATTGCATTATCGTTTAATTAGAATTACCTTTTCAGTCCAAGGATATAAAACGCTCGATAAAGCCATAAAGGCTCCTAAACGATGGACTTTCTTAGATCAATTATTTCACTAAAATCAGTGATAACATAAGGGAAATACCATGGCTTTTTCATACAATTTAAGTTTTACGTAGCAAGAACAACTATTGTATCTGACCCAAAACAGGAGATAAAAGGTACCGAAAAGTCAATTATTTATCCATCAATCACTTTTCCAGGCGAGAAATCTTGTACTGTATTCTCGCAGGCACCTTTATCTACTTGCCCTGGCTGAGTGCTTCCGAACAGATTCGTGGAAGCAAGTACTCATTCCTTTCATGTAACACCCTTCGAATATTGGATAAAGCTTCTGAAAGAAAGGTTCTGCCGCAAGGGTTGCTTTTAACAAAGGCCCACTTAATCCACTCCTTATCGACGTCGCTCGCACCCGCTCCTCTAAAAATGGGGCAGCTGACGTGGAGCCGCCGGCGAGCGAGAGGTGGGCTTCGCGGGCAGCGAAAGAGAAAAGACAAAGACAGCGGCGTGAAAAAGATTTGACGCCTCGCGCGAGGCGGGGAAAGCGGCGCGGAGGAAGACGAAAAGCACAAGGTAAGAAGAACGGCGCGGTCGCGGGCAAAGCAACGAACATCGCCAACATAAAAAGTACGAGAAAGATACGAAGGGGGGGGGGGGAGAGAAAGGCTGCCAGTGGGCTGGTGTTCCACGGCTCAACAGAGGCGTAAACTGGAGCGCCGGCAGCGTGATGAACGAAGGGAAGAAAGCGCCGTATGGACTGTGGGAAAGCGCGTCAGCACGGAAATCCACGTCGCCGCTCCTACGTGCAACACACGTTCATCTCTGACCGCAATGTGCATCTCGCGTTTATTTCCGACGTATAAGAGTTGATGCGTGGCATGTGCCGTTGGGAACGGAAAAGGTGGGCAAAAAGATTGACCGATGGCGCAGCCCATACCACTTTCTTCTGAACAAAGTGGCATATAAAAAGGTAGAACTCACAATATTTCTCAGAGAAAGTGAGGCGAATAGGAAATAAGAAAGCGAATACCTGAATGGGAAGCATAGTGCATAAGCATTGCATATTTCGTTACTTTTCATTCCACAACAACCAGTCTTTCAATTGAATAGACTCTAAATTAGGAAACAGATGCGGCGATTGTAATCGAACCCTAATAACGATGAATCGATTGTCTATGTTCACCTAACGCCATCGTTCGCTTGGGAAGGGTGTGGCGCGCGGAGGCCGCGAAACGGACCTCGGCAAAGCAGTCCGCTGGAACCGTTGTGCCGCGCGCACTTTCACTGTTCCAAGGCAGCCGCGCCGGGGTTTCCGCATCGCGCATCCGCCGCCGGGCGGGTGGCTGCCCCGCGACCGGTTCGCCGCACGGCGCCACAGAGGCGCTCTGCCATTAGCGCGCGCGCGGATCGGTGAAAACACACGCTCTGCCATTACTCGGTTAATCATACTCATTCCCTACTTCCGATTATTTTGAATTCAACGGCTAAGAATACATCCAGTACGTCGAAAAAAGTCAACTTTTTTCTCGTTCTCTTTACGCTATTTCCGTTCCAGTCGAATATACCAATTACTTGTTCACCTGTGTGTTGGTACACTCGTCAACGAAACAATAACTCTGTTGACGCCCGACTTACTTTTGCTGTGCGACGCGCGCACTCACAGTTCTTTGATGTCGAGCCTGTGCGTGCTTGGACATTGTTGGACCTATCTAGTAGCATATTTGCAACTTTCGTCGCCAACTGTTGCTAAATTATATTACTAGCGCGTTTCAAAGCACCAAAGCATTGTTTAGTGGTGGCATTTTAAAAAAATATTAAAAAACGAGTAAAACTAATGATTTTATCAATCAAAATAGTAAATTAAAACAATCGCAAGCCATGAATACGGCTTGGTCAGAAGCATTCAATGCTTTCGCAATCTATCTTTTAGGATTTCTAAATCAGCATCTAGCTTTCAGGAAATCTAAAACTTGCTTAGACGTCTTAAACTTGCTTACGATATAAAATGCACATTTTTGCGCAAAGGAAACAAATTTGAACAGACCAGTAACCGTCAAATGAAATGGACGTTAATAGGTTCTGATTATTTTATTCATGAATTACACAATTTCACTATCATTTACAAAACAAAAAAATACGTTCGCCGTTCTCAAAAGGCAAGTGTCAAATTTGCCGATTAACGGTTTCAAAACCAGATAATAAACAAATAATACATCACTTCACCCTTTTGAAAAAGTCATCAGAAGGAATTAATTCAGTGCGATCGAAAATGCGACTTTTTGCAGAAACAATTTGAGACTAGTGAACAAGATATGAAATACGTACATAAATAGGCATACGTTTCCATAAGCTCCTCGACTGGCCATGAGATGCGAAGGCTATGACAACAAAATAAGATACAAGGGTGAATAGGAACAATCCGAGTAGTAGGAAGTGAAGAGACTCGACGACTGCTCAACTTTCACTCGTTATTAAAGAAATTGCTGTGTCATCGCCATTTCACGTCTTTCAAATTCGCCATAAACGATTACGCCACTGGTTACGACGCTCGGCCATCCCCTTTTCTCTCCTCGCGAGCCAAACGCTCTAGATCCGCGCCTCGCGGCTCCGCCGGCTGTCGTCTGCTGGGCTCAGTCAGAGCGGCGTGACATTCGGCCGCCGGGGGCGTTCCCAGCCACGAGTTTCCTCGTCGCGCCAGCGCCTGCACCTCCGCCAAAGGTGAAGACGAGCCGGAGGCGGGGCAGAAACAATCAAGCTGTGCACCTGCGTCACGCTGACGCGGGGACTTTTTGCCCGTGACCACTCGCAGCGGCGGCGGCGGCGGCGTGGCGTCAGGACGTCCTTCATCTGTTTGGCTACGGAGCTCCCCAAGTTCGTTCACTCCCCGCCGCCCGACAGCCGTCGGCGGCCGTGATGAAATGTCCCGCAACCGGCTCATTAGACCGGGTGCAAAGGAGCCCCGCCAGCGAAGGGACGGCTCTGCCGTTCGGGAGATAAGTCGTCCAAAACAGTTCACGGGCAGATGTGAATAACAGATAGTTTCCCAGGACAATTTAAAGTTACATCAAGGTCTGAGAGCTTCAAGAATTTTAGAAGCCCCTTTTCACGGCAATATATCAATATTAAGAAATATATTGCTGCTGTTTTACGCTCACTGTTCCCATCGCTCTATAACTACACAAAACGTAATTTTTTAATGTAGGAGAATAATAATATAGTTTGAAAAGTGTTCGGTTATACGAGAAAACCCCACCATCAGTGCAAACAGTATATTCAAAGCAATTTCTTAAAGTGTACGCTGAACATGCAATTGAAATGTTTTACGTGTTTTAATTTGAGAAAAAAGTTTAGCGCCAAAATTTTGAGAATTGAGCTTAGCAATAAATTGTAGTCAACTATCCTATCCAATTACAAACAAAAAATAGTTCTATTTCCTATGTATTTCCTCCTATATGAAGGAGCGGACTGAGGCATCAAATCCATATTTTTTGCCCAAATTGCAAGAACTGTGTGTTTTAGCGTATCCCCTTTAATCTGACAACAAATTAATATTTAAGTACTAATAAAAAATAATAAACACCAAGAAAAACAACATATTTAAATGAATATTATCTTTTGTATTCTAAGGTTCTATAAAACAAAGTTCCCTAAACACATACATCCAATACAACCTCTTACCTGATTCTAATAGGTGATATTGATAAATAAATAATCGGGAAGGTACATCAGTTAGGAATAAGTAAGAAGTTTTTGGGATGTGTATGAATGACTCCATATTCAACAGGACGTCACTTTTTCGCGTGTGTGCGTGCGCCGACGCTACGGTTAATTCGCGCTCTTTTTACATCGACGGCCGCCGCTTTTGAAGACGCAAGAAAGCGGTGTGCGCGGCGCGCCTTGCTGTGGTGTGGTAGCGTGGGATGTGTGAAGTGTGGTGTGTGTGTAGTGGGGTGTAGTGTAATATGTTGTGGGTACTTCAGTGTGGTGTGTAGAGAAGAGTGGATTGTGGCGCGTGGAGCGGAGTGTGCTGTGGATAATTTGGTGTAGTGTGATGTGTGGAGGGCCCAGTATAGTGGAGTATGGTGTGCGAAGTTTAGTGTGGTGTATGGAGTGTAGGACAGTGGGGTTAGTGGAGTGGAGTGTGGAGCATGGAGTATATTAGTATGGGGTGTGGATGTGATGTATGGAGTGAAGTGTGAGTGGAGTGTGGTGTGGAGTGGAGTGGAGTGTGGTATGGAGTGGAGTGCGGTGTGTAGAATAGTGTCGTGTGGTGTGTAGAATACTGTCGTGTATGGAGTGGTGTGTAGTGTAGTGCAGTGTGTGGAGTGGAGTGGAGTGGAGTGTGAGTGGAGTGTGGAGTGGAGTGCGGTGTGTAGAATACAGTCGTGTGTGGAGTGGAGTGGAGTGGAGTGTGGTATGTGTAGTGTGGTGGGCGGTGCGGAGCGGAGCTCACCTCGAGGGGCCCGTCCTCGGGCAGGTCGGAGCAGTGCAGCCCCATCTGCACGCGGTCGACGCCGAAGCGCGCGCGCAGCGACCCGGGCCGCAGGTGTCGCGCCATCTCCTGCAACACGCGCGCCACCCGCTCCAACACCCGCACGGGCCTCCGCCCGCGAAACCTCGAGCTACGCTCCAGACACTCGAGGTGGATCCTTAGTGCTCGAGAAAAAGGGAGGGACACGCTAAGAAATGGGGCGTTCAGAAACGGTGCATGACAGCAAACATTCTTACACTCCAAATCAGCAGGTGCGAGATTATCAGCAGACTAATCAGCAAAAAGGCAATAATTCCCTTATTTACGAGGAACACAGAATATAACTACTTCATTTTTGATCAGCATTCTTGAAAATGTTTCATTTTGGCATTATAATTTTCTTTTTCGAAGCCTATTTTCTTTCTTTCTTTTTTTGTCTTTTTTTCCATAGATATCGGCAAGACCAAAAGATTTGAAGAACTCATTTTATATTCATTTAAAGCCCACTTTGTAACTATCAAAAATTTCTTTTGAAACGATTTCATCTGAGAATACATTTCCTGACAACACGAGAGGGAAGAAAGGTCTTACCCAACAGTTTCTAGACGATAATTTGTAAGCCAGGTTTTGTCGAAAACTATTAAAGAGAAGGGCAATAACTTAAAGTTAACAGATGTAACACTGAAAGAAACTAGCTTTCACTATTTTTTGCCCACGTCTAAGGTATTAGTTTCTCTGCCTGGGAGATCAGAAGAAATTGAATCGAAAATTAGAACATTCGCTTCCTCTTAGTCTCATGCATATGGAATAGTAAATGCTTTCAGTGCAGTAATTTTGCAAACTACTCGTTATGATGTACAGATAATCACCACATCGGATATAATAACGGCGCGCTACACCACCAACCTGTGCATTGGAAACAGTTGAAACTTGTTAGACCTAAGGTGTTCGGAGTATATCCAGGAACAAAATACTGAGTTTGGCCAATCGGCCACTCACCGGGTCTCTGGGCCCCACGCACTTGCGGAAGCGTTCGGGCAAGTCGTCGCCGTCGCCGGTGATCTCCAGCGCCACGCACGGCCCGGACACCAGTTGCGCCACCATCGCCTGCCGACGTCAACACAGCACGGCGTTACGCGGCGGCCATCGCGATAATGGATCGCATGCGCTGGATGCTCTTGGACGCAACGCCATCGAGCGTCATAAGAGAACAGCTGTTTTTAATCCTCGGAGGGAAAATAGGTGGATGTTGAAACTGAATCCTGAAGAAATTGGGGGCAAACATCATAATAATAATGGTATTTATGTAATTTTTTTACCCAATGGTTGAGCTCAAGGATTGTTTTAAATTCGTCTTTTTCACAAGTATGGTTTCAACTACGGTCTACGTTCTTCTTATTTGTTAAAAAATGTCATGTCTATTTAAGGTGGCATCCAGACGCACGTAATTGCAGAATTAATTTCACAACGAATACGAGGGATTTTCCAGAAATCACATTCCAATGTTCTCAGAAAATGAAATCAAACTGTTCTATACACACACAAGAAAAACATTTTGCTTTCTTTCTCAGTTTCGTTTATCAGCAAACATGTTTATACAAGCAGAAAAATTGAATATTTCAGAATAATGAAATATAAAGCAAACCACATGTTCAATCTTATATGACCTCATCTATTGCTATACAATGGTATTCGCTACGTTATCATTTCTTCATTCTCTGTTCTCAGGAGAATTTAAACTGTACAATATAATTTGTGCTTGGACCAAATAACCTCAATCCTAGCAACCGACATTAATCCTAGCTATACCAAAGGAGTATCTTCAGAAGCCCAGCAATGATTGATTATTTGTTTCTTGTACGTTTTAATATTTTCAGAAGCTGAAATGTTTGTTATTGTTTATGTGTTTTTTTGTTTAAAATAAAGTGCAATTTATCACAAGCGTTTGTTAGAATTTGAATTATTACGACTTTGGCTGTGAGTAAAAAAAATTAGCTATTCACAAGAAAACTGAAAATTTACAATAGGTTTTTGAAATATTTGTAGCATAATATTTGTATATAATGCCGTGATCATATGCGTTCACATACTAAAACATAGGGAGGGGGCACAACTACATTTCTGGGCCCTTCTGGGCTTCCCTTTCCGTTATAGGTTTATATTTACATATAGCACACTTACTTCAGTACGAAATAAAAAAAAATCCATATAAGGGGAAAACCTTTCGAAATTTTCAAGGATTCACTGCCCCTGCCCCCTGTGCACGCCTATGGTTATGACTTCATTGATATTAAAATGATATAGATTTTTCTCATTCATCACGAACAAACATTGAAGCGAGGAAGTCCTTTCAACAAATTTTCCTGACTTTCCCGGTTTTCCAGTGCAGTTTTTTATGACACATTGTAGTATTTCACATTATTAAAATATATTAAAGGAAGCTTGATTCTAATTTTTCAGTTCTCTGATTTCACCGTGATAAAAGTATAAACTAAAAAAATCGCAATACAATTGAGCCTATATTTTTTTGCTGGATTAATGCGTTTAAAGAATAATATGTAGTTACATAAGCATCTTAAAATTTTCCCTGACTTCCACCGATTCTCCTACAAATTTATTGATTTTCCCTTATTTTTCCAGGGCAATGAAAAATTTCGTTCCCCCCTCCTGTGTAATCATTTCTGCTTCACATCTGTGCGCTCCCTGGTGGAGCTACCGGTGGAGAGGACGGAGGAGGTGATCGTTGGGGCTGCTCTGCTCGGGCAAAGAGAGCCGGCTGCCGTCCACTCACCCCGTACTCCGGCACGACGCCTTTGTATATCTCGTAGAACTCCTCCGCGTTGGCGTTCTCCATGTAGAACATCTCGGCGGCTGCGACGCGGAAGCCGGCCGCCTCGATCGCCTGCAGCACCTCGCCCACGCGCCCTGCCAGCAACACACAAACGCGCGCGCGCGCCTGGTTAGCGCGCACGCTAAACAAAAAAAGTGGCGCGTTTCCCTTTACGGGGGAGACTGGACCGAAGGGGGTCCTTTAATACGTACAAAACATTTCCACCATATAAACAAGTTTACAAGTTTTTTATTTGAAAAGTAATGTTTTCGAAAAGGGCTAACATTACACACCATGTTTAATAATTTTACTTCTCGTCAAGCTACATCATTTGGATGGAACACTTCTGTTTTCTTTGTACCGTCTATTGAAGCGCCTCAAAGAGTACATGAAGGTGTAAGGCACCAAACGAATTTTTATCTTCTCTACCTGCTTACTACGTACCCTCTCTACGTACTTACGTAGTAAAGATAGTATCGGCAGAAATTGGAGATTTTTGTAAATTTGTTCATTATTTTGTTTTTAATTTATTAATTTGCCTTTTAGTTATCTGCTCCCCTACGAACTATCACCCCTTTTATCCATTGCATTACATACAAAATAGACACAAGTAGGTATGATTTTTAGACATCACGTTCGTTATGGTTTTTGAGATCGTTTAGTTTTGTTTTTTGGAGAGATACTGAGTCTATAAACAAATAAGGATTTTTCAACGCGTTATCAAAGCATTTTAGAATTATCTAAATCTTCGATTTATCCCCGATAAGTCGTTATTCTCTCTGGATCCCGAACTATCGCTCATTGAACTCATTTTTCTCCCACGTCAAGCTAAGAGGCTTTACTTTTGCTTTTCAACCAGCGCAAACTCTCGGGGATTATAGGTTTTTCTTCAACGTTTGCTGTTTTTACTCGGGAATGGAAAATATAGAAGATAAGAGACGAGAACAATGCAAATTTCAAACTGCGCCAGTATGCAACGAGGGAAAGAATATCCCAAAATTGAATAAAATGAAAACAAAAGAAAAGTCTGTAAATGAACAAACTATGAAAACAAACGAGGTGAAAACCCTTTTTATTAAAATGTTCTGTAAACACGCATATGTCGATACAGCAACTAACTTGAACATCGGAGTCGAGACTTGATTAGAACATTTTTATTGCCAACGTTTCAGTGTAATTTCAGTTCAGTAAATATTACAATAATCAGCTTACCACTATCTGGATGTTATGCATTCATTGTTTCTAAAAGGTTACGACATGTAGAGACTTGCCTAGCAAGGGACCCACACGAGTGTTTAAAAAAATATGAGCGATATTTTATAGAAGGTGATCGGATTTAACATTCGCCATATATACAGGTGTCCGGGAAGGAAACGTCGAAATTTCGAAAATAAGTTCTTAAGACATTTTAAATACGTTTTGTTTAATAAACTATTTGGATATTAGTTTATTAGAGAAAATATGCTTAAAATTGACTTAGAGCATATTTTCGACGTTTCGTCCCCGGACACCCTGTATAGTTCGTACCATATTTACCTTCAACCACTACCAATGTTTTAATTGTTTATTATTTCTGGGCACCTAAAGTTCTTTGTTTTAGTCATTAGAAGAACATCGTTAAGAGTTTTCAGATGAATGGCAATTGTAAATAATATGTAGAACTCAGAAGACACGATCGCTGTAAAGATGGCAATTTGTAAAAATAATGATTATGTGCTAAGTAATGAAAAATAATAATCAATATATCTCAAGATTCGTGATAGAGATATAAAATAATTTCAGAATTTCTATTAGGTATATATTATTATTGATAGAATAGATTTAAAATAAACGAAATCATTTTGGTAAGACTGAATACTACTTCTAGATAGAATGATGGTCTGGCCTCTTATGGTAAACATAGAACAACATGGCGTAAGAAAACACTTCTTTTAATAAGAGGAAAATATATAATTACAACTCTTACGAGAAAGCGATGGAACTACTGCATTCGCAGTCATTATATAACGCAATTGAAGCAAATGAATACAGTATGAATTTACAGAAGAGCGTTTGAGCAGGAGGCGCTTTCTAGCAACGACAAAAGTTAAGCAACATCACGTTGTACCCCGTATCATTTTTGCCCTTCATTCGCGATACAACATTAATCTCTGAAATCATTCCGGCCTTAAGATGCAAAAAACTATTATTTAACTTTTATTTCAAATATATGTTGCAACATACGTATAATCTCGTCATACCGAAAATTCTATCTTATCAAAACCCCAAATTTACGACTGAACATTACTAATATCTCGTTTTCTAAAGAGTTCACTAACATTTGGAAGGACAAATACATTGCGACAATCTGCCCATGCGCCATTCAGTATTTCACACACCGTCTGTCGTTTGGGTTGCGAAGTGAACACAAAAATTACGACGTTACTTCTAACAAGTCCCGCGTAACCTCTGTTTAATATCGCGGGAAAGAAAAAATTCTGACTTTGCAATGCCCAAAGAAAACACCTACCGATATGTTAAACGAGCATGTTCCTTCTCTAGAAGTGAAGCGACTGAGTGCTCAGCGTGCTCATTCTTTTAGCACACGTAACTTTCCTCGCCAACCGACTTAGAACGTAAACGCGTTCCTCGGCTACACATTACTGGAAGCGTAATATAAGAAATATGCACAGGCATGAGAGAAAGGCCGGCTAACAGAAAAGGTTACCTCATATTAGCTTTCTGAAACGCCTTTGTTTAGCAATACCGTCAAATAAAAATTTCATTCAAATTAAATGTTTAATTTACATCTGTTTTTACAGAGTTTATTTTTGTATGGGAGCTCGACATTCAATATAAGCGCTGTAAAAATCTCCCTTATTGTACACATGTTGAGTTAGAAAAATTGAAACATTAGTTTGCCAACGTCCCAGAATATTTTAATCCCAACCTCGGGGTTGGTGTAAACAAACACAATATGCTGCAAATATACACTTATTAAGTTGCATGAGGAAATATTTAAATATTTTGTTGTCTTATCTTTGACACCAGTCCTGAGGATAAAATAAAAATATACTGAAACGGAGGCAAACTAATATTTTAATATTTCTAACTCACTCCGACTAAACCCTCTTATCTACATTTCCTACAATTTTTTCAATGCAAATAGCTACATCGGAAGACATTTACTTTGATTTCACAAGTAAAGTAGACCTCACAAAATAAAATGGATTAAAAATAATTTGCGTAATCTTTACTGAACGCAGTGAAGCAATCAATAATATCGTGCAACAGAGAGGCTACTCTCTCTTTGAAACAAATTTCCCCGACTTTTTCCCGGTTTTCCAGAGCATTTTCTACGTTTTCACTGATAATATTTGTAGATCTTCTCATTATACAACGAAAATATTAATGAAAGCTGGAAACTAAGTTTTCAACTCTCTGATTTCGTCGCGATGAAGTATAAATAAATTAAAAAACACTCAACAAATAGAAATTAAGCAAAAAACAATGCTGTACTATTTTTTAGGAATAATATCAAAATCCCAAAATTATCCCATCTCTAAATTTTCGCAGACTCCTAAAGATTCTTCCACAAATTCCCTGACTTTTCTAGAGCAATGAAATTTCCTGTTTGTTTTTTCCTTTTTTCAGGTTTTCCTCACTTATAAGAACTGCGAAGATAACAGCGGTTTCTACTTGTCCGTCCGGGAGGCGCCAATCCTAGGCACAGATTCCAATGTTTCTGCCATCACGCGGCGACCTTCCTCAGGGCGAAATGCGCGGAGATGGACTCGAATTTATCTAAATCGAGATTCCCGTCTCCCGTCCGGGCGAACGGTCTACGCGGAGAAAGCATCGCCCAATCAGGCAACGGGCCCCCTGGTCGGGATGGAAGAAGTGAAGTTCGCCAAGTACTTCTGATATTCACTCCGGCTCCTTTGTTTTCATAAATAGCGTTAGATTTTCATTCACAAACGCGCTGTGCATTTTTTAAATTTAAGGTCGCATCAACTTAGCGACCACTATTGCGTGTAACGGTATGGTAATTATGAGGATGACACGATATGATGATGATAGGGGTGTGAAAGGACGAACACAATACAACCAAGTCCGAGGCGGGACTCGAACCCGCGATCCGTCGGTCCGAGATCGCTACGACACTACTGTCTTAGCGATCTCGGCCATCCGGACCGGCGCTGTGAAAATCTTGACAAGAGTAATTTCTTAAAATTTAGTACAAAAAGCTACTCTGTTGTGTTTCCGAGCTTACTCCGGCACTGAAAAAGAAAGACTCTCCTTTAATAACTTACAGCCTGGGCCGCCAGAATTGCAAGCCTCAGAGAAACAAACTCGCGCTGCATGAATTTGTCCGTTTGCTTTGCATCCTCTCCAAAAGAAGCAATTTCTTATCGCTGAATCGCTTCCCAGTCGACAGTCAAATGTCAACCAATTATTATGCTTATAAAACATTACTTGAATTTGAAAGAGGTTTACATATGAATAAATGAATCAACCCTCTACTATTCCAAATATTCGAACATATGAAAGATGATAAATAAATTTATTTATCACATACCCCTAAAATTATTTCCATTTTTTTTAATTCTTAGCTTGAAGTAAACAAATGTACTAGTGTATTTACAGTATAATGGGAACAATGCTTTGACGTGATGTCAAGAGGAGGCCCTCACCTGCCTTGACGAGATGCGGCAGGATGACGCAGCAGGTGTTGTTGGCGAAGCAGGCCGTGGTCGGCAGCCCCGGCCGCCGGCACGAGCGCGAATCCGGGAAGAAGAACGCCGCCTCCTGCGCCACGCAACGACTTCAGTTCCTTCACCCTTCCCAACTCCCACTCACGCGGCCACAGCTCACGTTTTCATGTGTGTGCGTGTGTACAAAACGACGTTTCGGCGTGTTCGATATCTCTTTTGTCAGAACACACTCAAACAGTTCTCAAATCAGACTTGATGAAAAACATCTAAATACAAAATGACAAAATTGCATTTACATTTTTTACGTGTCTTATGTAAAAACTTACTTTCTAATTACAACCTCCAAACGTTCAAATTGCTCTCCTGGAAAATTCGCTGTAAATCAGATGTAACCTTGTCAGTGTCATGGCCGCGGATGGCATGGTTTAGAGAAGCTAGTCGGGTGTGGGGATCGGGCAAAGTGTTGCGATGCGATTGTCCATCGTTTGACCAAACAAGGCTTACTGACTGCCCGTCTAAGATGTAAGGCGTTCTGGAGTAACAAATGATATCTTTTTTTAATTTTTTTTTAAATATCATTTTGCGTGAAATCGAGATTATGTTACGATTGATATTGCTTATTCAATGTACTAATTATTGCCCAAATCCAATAAATTTTGTAAAAAAGTTCAATACGGTCAATTTTTAATAAAAGAAATCTAGATAATTTATTTTTATGAAGAAGATGGAAGAGTTCTCTCTATATTCCAAAAAGTTTCAAGAATACAAAACAAACATCAATGATAATTCACTCACAGGTTATACCAACTAGTGCTCGTTTCGTGCATACAATGGTACGTACTAAACGCGTGTGGACTTCAATCAGTAAAGTTTTTTGTGAAAATTCGCATCTTCTAAATGTTTAAACATTTTCTGAAAAACTGCTCCAAATGTTTTTATGTGAATGTACATTATAGGACAAGATATTACCGTCCTATAATATTTTTAAAGTCATATTTTCATTCTACAATAAGGACGACATAAGGACAAAAATTGAAGGAAACTGAAAAATGTTTTTTGGTTCTAATAGATGGCATCAGAAAAGAGGGCAAAACCAAACAGAGTCCAGACTGAAGACATATAGAAACTAGCTAGAACGAGAAAGTCTGTGCAATTCTGTAGCCCACTAGTTACTTTCTCGTATACGAATGTGTATACGGAGTAATAAAGTAGTATAGAGACAGCAATGCTGCAGCAATGCAGCAATGCTGCGAGAAATCGAGTTCGAGATTACAACGGAAATATACAATTTTGTGGTCCCCTGGTACCGAAAAAGGGTTGTTTTTTTGTCCGTCCGTCCGTCTATCCATCAGATAAATACACTAGCGCATAAACTCTTCGTACGAATTTTCCAAAATGAATATTCGCTGCGCGATGTGGCCAGACTTGAAAATCCGCAATTTTGAAAAACATTCTTTAAATACATTTCATACATCATATGAATCCCCTGGGGCATTTTCAATTTATTTTCAAAAATGGCTCCAATTTTTTTTTCTTTAAATTTCTCGTCCGAAAGGAGTGATCTACATTTACAAATGTGGCGTAGGTCCGATTTTCGCAATTAACTCTTAATTTTCGAAAATTGCAAATTAATTTTTTCGTAGTTCTCATGCAACAACAATATTGAAAATAGAGTTTTTTATTCAAAAGAAATTTTTCTTCACAATTATTTATTTATTAATGTCATGTTTATTTCTTGAAATTATTTTAAGTGAAATATGGCGAGTATTTCAAAAAATCATTTTCTATAAAACGACTCCTTGTTTTTTCTTTTAACTTTTGGTACGGATAGTGATACATGCTCTGTATAAGACGAGATATACAGTGTTTGTATTATTTTGTTCTTTTTTTGTCAAAAGTTAAATAATATATTTTTTTATCTCTCACGTCGTTAATATTTACATTACCGGCGATTTGTATACATTATGGCGTTTGTGAGCACGAGTGTTTCAAATTATGTCTTTTAAAGTTTCACGAAAACTCAAAAACTTGTGTATGAAAATGATTTAGAAACTCCCCATTTTCAGAAACAGTCAATCGCTATTTCCTCGAAAACGGCTCTAATTTTTTTCTATGCTTTCTTTGTACGGATAATGCTAAATGAACTGAATATAATATAAATGACATTTTGGTTTATTCTTTTGTTTTTCCAATTTTTTTTATATATCTCGCATTGCATCAATACCTACATTACGAACATTTCATTTGCATTCTTGCATTTGTGAATTCAATTGCTGCAATTGATTTCCAATGAAGTTACTCGAAAACTCAAAAGTTTTGGGTGAAAATGTGCTTCAAAATGCATATTTTCAAACGAAGTTTTTCTTTAAAATGGCTCCACATTTTACAATGAAAATATACATATAGAACCAGATTTTACCCTTCCATTATATTATTGAAGTTTTCTTCAATTCTTCTATTAGGGGTCCGAAAAATTGAGAAATAAGTGTTTTAGGAGCCAATAGTTAGCAACTGAGAAGAGGTTGGGACAAAACGAAAAAGATAACCCAGACTGAAGAATAAGGAAACTAACTAGTACGAGAAAGTCTGTGGTAGCCTGTAGTACCACTAGTTGTGTTTTATCTTTACCTAGAAATTAGTAATGTAAAAGGCTTCCGCAATGGGAAAAGTTAAATATATGCGTATTCGAGACACGTTCCCAAATTTTCGTCAATATTCTATCGTTTGGAAAATCCATCCATTACATTCTTCAGGAAGTGTATAAGTTTTTGTGACACGCATGTTGCATAGTACTTTAAGAAATATTGGTTAACGTCAATGATAGTCGTCAAATAGAGAAAAGACTTATAACCCAAAGTACGTCAGAGGTCCCGACAAAGCTTCCCATTAAGTGAAGGAATGTACAAACGTCATTAAGTTGCGCACCACAAAACTGGTGTGATCCTACAGGAAGTTTGGGGGTAAATACGGGGAACGTGGCTTAATGTTTTTGATGACTGGACACTATTTCTCCTGTATTCTTCATACCCCCATTTCCCTGTCTTTTCCGTTATCTTTTGTATATTACTCTTTGCTCACCACCTCAGTCTTCATTGTCGGACTGGCAAGTTTCTGGTTGCAGTAACATATTACCAGAGTAGATGCTTCGCTGAATTACCAAGTACAGTAGAGCCGCAGTTCCCTAACTCTGAAACCCTTTTTTTTATCGCAGTAAAGAGAAATTTATACAAAAGAGGAAAGTTAAACCACAGGAAAAATTGTCGATTTTTTCTTGAGAATTTTTTTTAGGGGACCCTGACATGGAAACGTAGATATTTCTTGCTCCTGTATGAAGTAAATTCCTTTCACAAATTCATAGTGTACGTAGCACCCGTGCTTTGTGCATTCATGTTTTGTCTTCTTGACACCGGAAGGGTGGTTTTCCCAAGGTATCCGCCCGTCGCGACGCGTCGGTCCATAAACAACGCAGGATTTTCAACGAAACTGACGGTCCAAGATCGATTTGTCTGACGACACGGCCCCTCTAATTTGAAACGCATATTTTAATTTTGGGGATTTCTTTCATGAAGTCCCCACGATATTTTTCGAAATTTCCCCCAAATTTCCAGCCTTTTGTTCGCTTTAATTGTTTCCTCGCGTGGAGCGCGCCTTAGGTGCTATTCTCTTGAAGGGCGAGGCTCACCCGCGCGGCGGCCTCGGCGCTGTCGGAGCCGTGCACGGCGTTGAGGGTGGCGTTGGTGCCGAAGCGGGCGCGCAGCGAGTCGGGGGCGGCCTCTCGCGCCTTGGCCGAGTCGGTGGGGCCGATCAGCTCGCGCCAGCGCGCCACGGCGTTCTCCGCCACCAGCTCCAGCGCCAGCACGGGGCCCGACGTCACGAACTGCATCAGCGGGCTGCAACACATCACAAAAGCGTTACTCGATCGCGGATGCGATGCGCACGCGGCTTTTCTTATGAGCCTGCAAGCACATCGCCAACTGTCTATCCTAAGGCGTTTCCGCGAGGCGCTGCCCTGAGATACCAGGCTTGGCAAGGCGTAGACTTATCGCGGGGACTTCTGCGTTCCTGTCCCATAACAGACTTAGAATTGAGGAAGAATATCTTCTATTCAAACATTTCATTCTAGGCATTAAATCTTTACCTGCGGTAGGAAGTGGCAAATTTGTCTCTCTCACACTTCGTCACTGTCGTTACCCCATATCCAAAATGCAAAGTTTCTCGGACCATAGACTGCACTGCAGCCCGACTGCATCTCGGGTTTCTAGCGGTGGTCTCCGTGATACAACGCACAAAATTGAAGGGACAAACATAAAAAAACACAGTGTAACTCAAACCTACGACAGAAATTCTCTACGGTGTAGTTATTCAGGCAAAAGAAATATAACGAAGGAAAACATATGCATTTATATTGCTCTTACAAGAAAGTCCGTTTTCAAGACAGTGCCCAGGTATCTTCTCGTTTGAGAACACATATTCGCACAATTTCTGTTTAGACAATTTCCTTAAACTTTTCCTACGGATAGTGCTAATTGCACTATTTAGAATTAATTTTGCTGTATTCTTTTGTTGTTTTTTAAATTACACAAATGCATCGTTTATAAACCTCTCTCGCGCCGTTAATATACTATCATTAGGTTCTACCGTTAAGAAACAGAAAAATTGAGAAATTTCAAAAAAATGTACTTTAGGGGCGATAGATGGCAGCTGGCAACAAGGTGGGGCAGGACAAAAAAACTAGCCCAGACCAAAGACATTAGAAAACTAAGAATAGTTCTAGAAAGTCTGTGCCATTCTGTAGCACCACTGGTTTCTGTCCACACGCCGACCATGTTAGGTGCATTTTTTCTGAAGCTGACATTGCAAAAAAGAGACGTCGTATCAGGCAAAGTTTTGGACTGCGCAGTACGCCCCAAAAACGTCGCATTAGCAAAAACGTCTCCCTACACGAGGCCATGCTGTGGCGGAGCGTGAGAACGAACGGCTTCTCATGGGCAAATATCAGCGGCACGCGTTAAATACAAGATAATGGAATGGTCGATTCATAACCGCACACAGCAAGCATTACTGCATCCCAAATGCGGTGGTGGGGTGACATGACTTGGAAAATGCGATGAAGACTCCGTTTGGAGGGGAGCTAACGAGATAGGACGTGGCGTGATGCGAAAATTAAGACTAAGATGGACAACGTACGATTCGTGTGATACTTGCCAGATATCACCGTAACTAAGTCAATGCAGAGGCAGGGAAGGGGTCACGGGGAGAAATGCGACCTGTGGGAGCTCTGATGATTACTTGGAAGACGCTGACACAGCTGGATGAGCAATGGATAAATACTGAATGTAAATAAATATAATTGTTATTGTTTGTGTTGTTGGAGGCTGATACATTCGTGTTGTTCTACACAGATTCTCAATTGGACAATACCGCACCTTGCGCATGGGGAGAATAAAGGGGAGCGTTAGAAGACGTGTGAAACTGGAGGAGATTTGAAATGAAAATCTTCGCGGATTTGGCCATATAAAGTCAAAAATAATTATAAAATGAATATTACATTTGTCATGTAAAAGTCGAAATCGAATTTTCAATCCCTTTCTGGAGAAGATACGATAAACGATATTTCAGAGATGTGAATTTCAAATTCTCATAATTATTACTTTCCAACATTAGATATGACTCGATCACCCTCTATTCCAATGTACATTTTACAATGCTCCGAATCTGGCAACAAATATGTCAGGAAGCCAGTCAACGCTTTTAATGGGCCCATTTACAAACAACAACGTTTTCCAAGGGGCCTCTGCATTTCACATTTCATGTCATCTCATTTCAACAAGTCGCTTGATCGCATAAAGTCTACCCCTTCCTTTGCTCGCGGAGGAACAGGCCTCTCTATCTTTGTAGTTCTCCCAGCGCCTTGCGAGCAGTCAGGAATTTGCTGGAAGTATGTAGCATAAAAATTCCTTCTAGTAATCCATATGATCCGATAGACAACTTAATTAACCACACCCCAAAATATATCCAAAATAAATGACTACAGAGTAGATTTCGGTCCGACATGGTGCTGTTGTTGGAACAAAAGTAATAATATATTATATTACAATATGTAATATATAACATAATGGTTTGTATTGACTTTTCAATGCATTTTTTCTCCTATTAGCTCATGTAATGAAATTATAAGTCATAAAATAATTCATATCAGCATATTCTGAAGCAGTTCTTAATTATCAGATTAATCGAACAGTTACTGTAACACGCGCCACCTATAATTTAGTTTCAAACATTAACCTCCCGTACATCAAGGCATATCTGTATTGCATACGTGCTCTGTGAATGAGATAAAGTATTGACACACCCATAGGATGCCGATATTCGACAGTAAAAAGTGCACTAGCACACACACATTCCCATTAGTATGATAATTCCTTATCTCTTGCTAGCTCGAATATCACAATTTATTCCCCGTCGGAACAAATGTGTATGGCAATAAATATCGTCAAAGCGCAATCCATTATATATCTCCCGAAACAATTTTCTTTACAGATTACTAACTGAAATAAGATTCTTCTGAAGTAGTAATGAGAAGAAAACAGTTGTGGCCAAGAAGGTATCATTTCTTATGCGCACTCACTAAATTCGAGTTCTTAAAATGGAAAATAAATAAACAATCAGGACTTCTAATCTGATCAAAACAAATACTTAGTTGCCGTACACAAAATCAAATAAAAGAAATGCGGCACACTCACTCAAAGAAATGCTTCCCTTTGTGCTCTTCGTAGAAACCAGCCGCGCCCTCCTCAGAGAGCCGCGTGAGCTTCATCCTGGAGACGGTGAATCCATGGTCCTGGATGGCTTTCAGTATCTCCCCCATGTGCGCCACGGCGTCTGGCTTCACCATGGCGAACGTTCTACAAACACAAAGTTCGAGAACGGTGATTACACGGACCATTGTAGGCTTTCTTAAGTACCGCACAATTGCAGTATCTTCTACAGTACCGCATAAGGTAAAATGCAGCATTATTTATTTGAGCAGTTCTCAAGGAAAAATGATGGGAATACTCGTTTACCACTATGACGTGGTTAATGGAAATTGTTATGGTGTAAAGGGACGACGTATCATGAAGGACGCGAGAGTGTTTTGCAAGGGGTTTCAGGCTTGCAAACAGCTTCATTGAAAACAATCGAAGAAATTAACCATTTCGTTTACATAGTAGGAAACTCATAATATTTAGTTCCTTCCACGTTCTTGTAATTTTTACTTTACCGTATACGTACGTAAATAGTAACATACATAGTATACGAAAAGTTACACAATGCTGTGGAAAATAGATTTCCAGATTTCAAGGCACCTACACGTTTTGGGGTCCCCTGATTCCGAAAAAGTGGTTCTTTTTAAAATGTCTGACTGTGAACACTAGTAGCGAATAAACCACAGGATTTTTTTCCAAAATGCAGAAACCCTTGTCCATCTGGCTCGAGTTGAATCTTTGAGATTTTGAAAAACATTCTTTAAAATTTGGGGTTACTTTACATGAAGCCCTCCGGACGTATTTAACATTCTCCCAAAAAAGCTCCTAATTTTTTCTTTAAAGTTCCTTTAAGAATGGAATACACTTATAAAAGTGGCATAGGTCCAATTAACTCTGAATTTTCGAAAAATTTAAAAATATGATATTTTTTGGTGTCTTCTTACAACTACAAATATAAAGAGATACATTTTTCCTTCAAATAATTTTTTTATACATAATTAGTTCTTTTATTGTCATACATATTTTTGAAAATTTTTGCGGAATACTGCGTGCAAACATTCGCGATTTAAAAAAATAACAAAAACACTGTTTTCTAAAAAACGGCTACATTTTTTTCTTTAAACTTTTGGTAGGGATAGTGCTAAATGTACTCTATGAGATGACAAAAACATCAATTTGCTCTATTCTTTTGTTGTTGTTTTTTTTAATTACAAAAATGTATTTTATTTTACAACTCTCACGTTGTTAATGTCTACATTAGAGGCGATTTGCTCA
Organism: Gryllus longicercus; assembly: GCA_038098605.1. Lineage (NCBI taxonomy): Eukaryota > Metazoa > Arthropoda > Insecta > Orthoptera > Gryllidae > Gryllus > Gryllus longicercus. Next base: position 686,637 of record JAZDUA010000316.1, read on the forward strand.
CATTATTATATTAATGAGCACATGTGCTTTAAATAATGTCATATAAAGTATCTCGAATACTCAACCGCTTTCTGAGCTAATTACACTTTAATATAACGCACAGTTAATTTCGGAGTATTTTTTTGTTTTTAAAAAATATACAAATGTATTGCATGTACGCTGTTAATATGTACATTTCCAGGAATTTGTAAACATATTGAATTTGTGAGTGCTTTTATCAGTGCTTCAAATGACTTCTAATTAAGTTTTTGAAGACTCAAACATTTCTTGTCAATAGGATCCTCAAATTTAAAATTTACAGAAGAGCTTAAACACCTATTTCTTAAAAACAGCTTAAACTTTTTCAATGAAAATTTGACATTTATTACAATGTTTTACTGTTTTTTTTAATTTTCTTAAAGCTATTTCCGTTCTACTACTATGAAACCAAAAAATTAAGACAATTTTTGTAAAAAATGTACTTGGGCGGCGATAGAAGGAAGCTGGTAAGCGTACGTGGCAAGTGGAAAACTAATACGGGAAAGTCTGTCCCATTCTGTAGCACCAATAGCTACTTTCTCGTATACGTGCGTACGTATCTATGAAATGTTGCGGAAAAATCGATTTCGAGATGTCAACGGATATACACTTTTTGGGCCCCCCTGTTACAGAAAAATTGTTTTTTTCAAAACGTCCGTCTGCCTGTGAGTACCACTAGCGCCTAAACCACAAGTAGGATTTTTTACAAAATAGATATTCTCAGGGACATCTGCCTCGATTCGAAGCACTACAATTTTGAAAAACTTTCTTTAAAATTAGGGAGTGCTTTACATAAAGCCCCAGGGGATTTTCAAAATTTTCTCAAAAATGGCTCCAAATTATTAATTTTTTTTGAAAGATAAGAGTAAATTAAACTTATAACGATGGAATATTTGGTCTGTTTTTCTCTGTTAACTCGGATTTTTCAAAAATTTCAAAAGTTTGAATTTTTCCGGCATCTTTCTACAATAGTGGTAATTGCACTATTTAATAAGATAAAGTTCATGTAGGTGTTCTTTTAAAAAAAGGATTTTTTAAAAATGTGTCTCAAGCCGTTAATACGCACTTTTCCAGCTATTTGTAAATATTATTACATTTGTGAGTAGCAGTGCTTCAAATGACTTCCAATAAAGATCCTCGAAAATTCAAAAAGTTTCTGTAAAAATGAGCTTTAAATTTCACATTTACAGGAATGCTTAAAAGTTCCAAATTTGTCAATGAAAATTGCCATTTATGACGAGGTTTTACTATTTTTAAATATTCTTAAAGGAATCTTTCCAGTGGCGTAAGTTCCATAGGGACTGACACAACCAAGTCTTGGGGTCCCGAGGGTCCGGGGGCCACGTGATACACCCCAAATTCAAAACCAAATAATAACTATTTTATCTACAACTGTGTCAGATAAATTATTGAAGAAATAAATGAAGCACCGTTTTTGCCGTCTTGTACCCACTTCGTAAGAAGAGAAAGTTATGTAATCGTGCGCTGGAAAATGGCGAATTTTGTGGAGAAAAACTCTTATCTTCGGGCCCTGTTAACGAAAGTCTGGATAAATTCTATTGCTATACATAGCTAATTACTTCCTCTAACACGTAGTGTAGTAAGAATCCAATTTTATAGATCCTTGACATCGAAAAATCGATTATGGCAAAACGCTTGTCTGTCAATCCGTCTGTGGTCAAAGCTAGCGCCAAACCGTTCAGCCGATTTTCTCCCACATTTCTCTGACACATACTCCAATCGATGTGAACGAACTTAAGGCTTTCAAACTGACGTATTAGTTTTTGAGGCCACTTTACAAAAAGGAACAAAAATTTTTTTTTAAATGGTTCATTATTTATTACACTTTGTTCTCGGATAGTGTAAAGGACACTTACGAGCAGCTTATGTAAAAGGAAGTTTAAGGGTAGGTCTCAGGTTCGTTGAAATCCCAGATTTTTTGAAAATTGCAGAAGTTCATTTTTTTGGGGTGTTTTCCTACGACTGTAATATTGAAGATAGATTTTCTTCCTCAATTAAGAATGTTCTTTAAAGACATCTTAAAATAAGATCATGTTTAATTTTTTTCGAAAACGAGAGTAGTTTTCGTGTAATTTTGAATGAAATGTAGGCAATTAAAAATGTTTCTTTCACAAAAAGCGCTCCATTTTTTTTCTTAAGTTTTCTCCTCCTATTATCAAGGACAGATAAAAATACGGTTATCCCATTAACAGTTAACTCTCCGTATTTTCAATTGCAGTTTCAAAACTAAAAAATATATGCGATTTTTGTCTTAAAGTCAGTTCTAAAAAATTACCTCTTTAAAAAGTACCATATACATTTTTTTGGGAAATAAAACAAAACAAAAAAAACAACAGTAGTTTTGGATTGATGTGCTTAAAATTTATGGAATTTAAAAAATATATATTCACAAAACCCTCTCAAATTCTTTCCTTTACATTTTTTTCCATGGATAGAAGAGACGCTTAATAGAATAACGTGGGTCCCATTTTCGTTGAACTCACTGGTTTATCGGAAATTGCAAATTTAGAAATAATGCCCAAAAGCATGAGCTATTGTAGCATCACTAGTTTGAAATATCTCTCAAGCCGTTAATGTGTACATTTCAAGCAAGCTATATACATTACTGCATTTGTGAGTAAACGTGCTTCAAATGACTTAAAATTTAATTTTTTCGAAAACACAAAAGATTCCTGTGAAAAGAACTTTGAATTTACATTTACTAGAACTTAAGCGATTTTTTCTTAAAAACAGCTTCAAATTTTGCAACGAAAATTTCCATATAGGACGATATTCTACTCTACTTTAATATTTTAAAAGTAATATTTCGAATCTACCATTAGGAAACCGAAAAATTGAGAAAACGTCATAAAATGTCTTTAGGGCGGCGATAGATGGCAGCTGGCAAGAGGAAGGGCAAGAACCAAAAGCTAGTCCACACGAAGGAAATTAGAAAACTAATTAGTACGAGAAAGGCTATACCATTCTGTAGCACCACTAGTTACTACGTGAATTTAAAGTATTTTTCACTACATTGACTCACTACCTCATCAATGTTGTAAATATATTTACAATGTAAATAACAAACAATTCTACATTTTGAAGGTGGCTTACGTATACGAGTAAACCATTTATGATAAATTAAATTAGTAAAATACTGGAATAAGATAAAATATTTGTTTTAATATGTTAAATTATAATAACCTAAATTTTATACTACAACTACATTTACATGTGTATTATAATACATTAATTAAATTTATTAACCATTTCTTTATTATAAATTTATATTTGTATATTATATTAATTGTATGATTACTTTTTATAGTATGAATTTTCACCGTACATTTTACTGGGCCATTTAATGGACACGATAATCCGTATAGCAAATACTGCAAATTAGACTACCACAGAATATAGTCTGTGTCGAATTGCTTGGTCTATAGCAATATCACATTTCCTGATCAAGAAAACAACGCATTCTTTTCAAATTTCGCATGAATCTGTTCTAATGTTTCCATTTTAAGACACTGACAAAGCAGGGACACCTGTTGCCTTGATTCGGCTTCTACATCTTTGGAATCAACTCCAGACACTCGACAGCCTCTCTTTCTAAAAATTCATCTCACTTAAATGATAGGGAGGAAAGGATGAGATAACGTATGAGGTAATATCCGAGTGGCGTGATCCTTGGCTAAGGCGAGTGATTCAGAACCATATCGTGCATTCGATGCTCTCATGTAATCATGAAGATACCGATGTTCAAAGCCTGCGTTTTCAAATCGCAGACATTACTGAAGTTGAAGGTCACTGGCGTTGCGATAAACTTTAGGATCGAGGAAACATATGTTTGATATGCTTACTTCGCCGAGCAGATTGCATGATGTCCCTCGTGCTTAACATTTCACATATTTTTACGTTTTTCTAATTTGGAGGGTGGACAAGGCGCTTTTTCTGTTCATAAAGCGTAACATATTAACACATGAATTCTTAATAATAACTCAAAAATAATATAAACATTTTTCCCGTGTTAAGTAAAAATAAGTTATTTTCAAGAAGACCATTCAATAATTATTTAGTTTAGCACAATGCTCTTGCCTTTCATCTTTTCTCGAATTCGAAGAGAACTAGATGGACGTTTTCTATCTTTTTAGTACGACATTCATTTATGCAGATGGATTGCGCATTTTGTGCCATATAATGTGCTGCGTCATCCTCATCGTTTCCTCTATAGGTTTTATTCTTAATCTATTATTACAGTTTGAACGCAATATTAATCACATCCGATCACGAAATATTTACGAAAATATCCTCAAAAGGAAGTTATTTTTAACGAATTTTAATATTTGTTTGATACGTGGAAAATTAACCATTTAGGTTTAATGCAATTTGGCTACTATTACCCCGTGTCCCACATAGTTTATGGCCTCTTAAATCCATTAAAAAGCCCCAAACCTTTTGTTCAATCAATCATTTCTTGCATGAATAATCTTAAACATTCTGATACTTGAATAAGATGTTGAATTCTGATGCTTCAGTGTTTTGGGTCGGTGGCGACATCTCGTCGTCACTTTGAAAACTATTCGTAGCAAGCTGACAGTTGTGCTCTCACGAATGCCGCGCTGTGCGGCACACAAAATGCATTGGGAATGTGTCCTACCTCCTGAGCAGCATTTCTTTTTCAGTACACGGAATGACCATCTTCAGCTTCTGTTGCACACTCAAGAAAAATTAATAAAAATCCAGAAAAAATGCTAAAAACGAATATTATAAAAAATACAAATAGGATTCTAACACACTTCATCAATAAACTATTGCTTGGTAACATATAAACATACTTTTCAGCAAATTATAGTGTTTTGTTTGGCCAACAATATTAGATGTATCCTACATTAAATGATTGGGTAACCTGCTTGTGTGTCCGCCCATTACTCACGGCTAGATCCCCTCCGGTCTGTCTTTAGGGGCAAACTAGGAATCATTCGACGCGTCTCGAGCTGCCAACAGGTCCCTCTTTTGTATCTTCCGAGAACACTATTATTACTTTTATATTTAAAAACATCGATACCAGAAGCGGGTAGAATCGTGGGAAAGGGAAGCAAGACAAGACATTAGCATAGCAAAGAATTCTTCCAGTCGATCATTTGGAGGCAACGAAGTCATTCGACGAGCCTCAGTTCGCTGGACGGGGAAATGCAATTCTTCATATACTTCTAATCTAATTAAAAACTTAAATTAATAAACAAGAAAATAATTTTAAAACTGATGAAACCATCAGAGACACCTCTAATAGACACAAAGCTAGTAATTCGAAATTAATATTTTTGAATGGTCATTTTCCAATATTTTGCAAGACTATGGGACACTGTAAACTAGATACGGAAATTGCGTTAATTTATGAAGAAATTTAATTTCTACAAAACATACCCAGGTCCCCTGAAGAGTTTTTGATAATAAGATCCTATCATTAAATGAGGAGACTTTCTTGTCCAATCTAATGACGATCCCACCCCCTCACCACCCGATTATCTGTTCCTAAAATGGAGGGAATGTTTACGAAGAAAAAAAAATAATTATACCACAAATAGAAAAGTATGTTTTACAGATGTTCTCATGAATTATAAGCTTCTGTGTAATTCTGAATACGTGTACTCGATAATTACTAGTGAATGATGTTACCATGCATTTAAATCGAGGACAAGAGAAATAACGACACCAATATTAATAACTCATTCCTAAAATACCTGCACGTATTATCCCAATAATGCAACTAATATTAATTCAAAAGTTACAATACAAATAAGTTATAAAAGATTGTTTCTAGTAGTAAGCGCCTATTGTTTTCAGTTTGCTTTGCTTTTCGATATTCAACTCCCGTTTCAAAACGGCCTGCCAGCTGAGACCGAACTCTTCTGTGTCGTGTTTGGACTTGCGCTTACCTCTGCTTGACGAGGCTGAGCCTGTTGCGCGTGAAATCGTCGGCGAAGCCCAGCACCGTCATGAGGCGGCCGAAGATGTGCAGGCTGGCGCCCTCGTACAGCTGGTCCAGCGACACGCCCTCCACGCGCGTGCGCCGCAGGAAGGTGCGGTTCAGCTTGGAGTCCGTCTGCGCAACAACACACGCGTGCCGGCACGCCCCCTGCCCTTCTGTTCCGAGCGAGCGACAAGTCAAGGTAACTAGGTATAGATCGAAAGTTGGGCAAGTGCAGTCTCTTCATTGTTGTACGATTTTCAAGTTTATAACAACAGTAACCGCTTAACTGTGCTTCTAGAATAGTTTTACAAGAATTTGATTTTTGTCTTTTTTTCGGTCTTCTTTAGCTCCCGATTTTAAGAATTTTGCCTTATTGTGACATTTTCCTTTATCTTTCGTCATTATTTTCTTTTTTTATTCATTTTAATTTTTTGTCATTATTTTCTGCAAGCCTAAACATTACATGAACGCTGTCCCGTTTTGTCTTTCTTTGCAAGGGGAGGCGCGATGTGAGGAAGAAGTGTTGAAAGCATCTGCCAGAAAGCGAGAGAGTACGAGTTAAAATTCTCAGATTCTTTTCACCGATGCTGATAGGCTTTCTTCGTTCACGAAAAATCCTATCTCATGCTTCCGTGCAGCCTTTGACCTCTTTCGAAATTATTTTCACTGTGTATCCCGACTATACACGAGTATAGTCGTACGCTACGAGGTAGAGTACGCTATGGAAAAATGACGGCTTTGCACCATTTACACCATTTTTAACATAGACACACAGTCTCATATGTGTGCTACTGGTGGATACCCAATGATTCTGCCCCAACAAATTTAAGGAAAAAACAGTACAATTTCACAGACTGTGGTGAAGTGAAAAAACGCACATGGAACCTGCAACACACTTTATCATCATGCACGATTCGTAAAAAGATGCGTCTTAGGCGTTCTAAGTCCGGGTTTTCGCGTCTCAGAAGAAACATGAATTTTGTATCTTGTGCCGAAATATACGAAATTATAATTTAGGGATGTACTATTTCTTTTACAGAAGAGTTCCCCACTCAGTAGCACGAACTGCCTGAAACATTCCTAGTTGGGATCCAGCTCACACTTTTAAAACAATTATTTAAAAAGTGTGATATTTTGGAGATCATATGTCACCAAAATTGTTTTCGGCGATTTTGGAAGAAGTGTTCTGGAATTTGAATTGGGGAAATAAATTTGGGATTAAAATCAATGGAAGGAAACTGTCACACCTGCGTTTTGCGTATGATAGTTTAATTCGCAAAATCAGCCAAGGAACTTGAGACAATACGAGACTTTTGCAATCACAGCAAATTAGCGGATGTAACCATACACGCTAGTAAAACTATGTTGATGAATCACGAAGAGATTTACAAGTAAATGCGAATGATAAATAAAATGACCTATAGAAATAAATTTATTTATCTAGGGCAGACGATCTCATTTCACAACAGATCTGACGAAGAAATTGAAAGACGAATTGCTTTGGCTTGGAATAAATTGTGGACATCATCCTTTCAGGGATGGCTGGTGCCCCAACACACTGGGGGTTGCAGCTGCATGGAATGACGGGAATATACATTCCAAAATTCAGATCACTAATATATATCGTATAAAACGTAAGCAATTTACGTAATAGCTATTAACATACCTAGAAATGGTACGTGTGCAATTATTGCCGATGCCAAAAGTTAAAAATCGAGGCGGAGCGTACCGGAGCCGGGATGTTTAACTTGGACGAGGCTGTAATAACACTGCAACATTTCGTGGCATGTTCAGCGTTTTATCTTTCACCATAAAATCTCAATTTTTTTGAGAAAATTTACGACATTACTGCGATATGAAACACATGAACTCCGTTGTTGCGGCACCATAATCGATATTGTTGGGTATTGCTTGCGATATTTCTATTTGAACAATACACTTGTATGCCGTGGCTCGAGGAAGATGGACGCTGAAAATTCGTTATTTTAATTTGCTGATATGCCAGAAAAGTGAGGTTAATTTACTTCATATACATTATTAAATCCTACTAAGGAATAAACAATGATTACAATGATACCAAAACTAATGAGTTACTTTTATTCTGAATTGTTTGAATCTGATTTTTGTACAACGCCATGTTTTTCTCTAAATAAAATTTTGATTTGCGATGAATTGATTGTTTACTTACGTTGCTAAGAATTTTAAATTTCTTAACCTACAGGTAGGTACAAGTGCACTTAACAAACTTATAGGGTTGCATGTTAACAAGGGTTAAAGACGCATGTGACCGATAAATGAATTAAAACTACGGAAAACTATTTACTTCTGTTATTTCGTTTATTTAACTGGAATGGTCATATGTAAACTCTGATGAATCTGGATTTAATTATTAAAAACGACTGATGTCATATAAGTTGGCCAGATGATGTTCGCCACCTGACCAGTTTTTTTATACCATTGACAATTATTAATTACAATTTTCTTTGTTTATGATGTGGTTTCAACGAGAATGGGCGATAGATTTTTTAAATACCCCAAATAGTGTCAAAACGTCAAAAAAAGACATAAAATACTAAAAAAATATTACAGTCTGTGTTATTAAGGTCAAAAAACATTACAATTAAATAAAACTAAGTTAAATAAGTCTATACGCAAATATTACTTACATAATTTTATGCGTAATCTATGTCGGCTATGTTCTCCTCCTGCGCACAGGGTTATTGTTTTTAGTTCCAGTAGGCACACAAGTGTTTGTATTAGTTCTGCACTGAGACAATTTGAGCCGAAAACAGTATTCGTACAATTCAAAAATCAACTAGTTTTCGAAAATACGGTGATCGCACTCCGCATGCACTTACACAGTGCGGTGATCACGCTCTGCAACAAGCATTTGTTTGGACTCGTGCATTTCATGATCTTAGTTATTGTTATTGCTGCTACTAGTGGTGATAACGAAATAAAATTATTGCATTTAGAAAATTTCACTACCCGGGTATATATTGCCATAATGGAAAATATGTCTTTTTTCATGAATGTGTTTTCTTCTAAAGTGAAATCCGTATTAGCATATTCAAAAAGATTATACTTCTTATAGAGATAAACAATAATATTAATTTCAAAATGTGAAGTTCGTTTTGGGTTTAAATTGCGTGAGTATATTACTGGCTTTTACACGAGTTCCAGAAGCTTTACGTTTTTTCAATCGATATATTAAGTGGTTTAAATCTTTAAGCCCAGTTTTTGTTCACGTACAATTGCATATTCGCCTCCAAACAATTTTGTACAAGGAAAGCAAAACAGAACTGCCTTCGAATCGCACAGACATAACCACTTGTATTTATTGTAAAAATAATTTTTGAATTTTGGATGGAATTTTCACTGTTTTTACCGTTTGAATAAAATTTTGAAGACTAGGAGTAGTCCTTCCGAGTCTCTTAATTTCTAGTTTTATTTCAATAGGGCGTGAACCAAAAGAAATTTTTAGTAAATTTTGCACTGTATTCATTGTCAGAAATATTAAACACTCATGCAGAAAACAGTCTTATGTACGTCCTTTACCGACAGGAATAGCAACAACAAAAACTATATCACATAAATAATAAAATATCCCTCACACACTTCTTGTACTAACTACACTCAACGAAGCTCCTGAAATAAGCGGGGTATCCCTGTCATGGCGACGGAAAAGTATTGCGTACGTAAGAGGGAGAGAAGGGCGATTTCATCCACAACGGCTAACTTTACACAAAACAAACTGCACTCTTCAAACGAACGTTTTAATCATTCCTTTAAATAATCCTTTTAATCAACAAACCTTACATCGAATGAAAACAATTTCGCCAAATTCGGATAAATAATGAATTCAATACCGGCAAGCATTGACTGAACTTGGGTACTTTCAATAACAAGCGAAATCCATAAAATTTGTTGCAGCGAGTCGGACGAAGACTGAATACTGGAATTCCCCTGAGATTCCCTCGGTCGCCGCGCAGCGCTAGACAGCGCCACCAGCTAGTTGGGCAACCGAAGGCCGGCATTATCCCCGTGTTAAATCGAAGGGCCAACGAGTGAATGTAGTAAACCCAGTAATACAGCCAAGAGCACGGTGCAATAGCCGGCAAGGCATCAGACACCGGAGAGAGCGCCACATGGACGTTCTTTGATTTCATATACATCGATATTGTTGCAATATCTTGAATATTGAATATGATTAAAAGGAAATTGTATATTCCTAAGATATTATAAGATTTTTTCGGTTATTTGGGGCTTGTGCAACCGTGCAACCTAAACACGAGCCGCAACTGCATCCTTTATGCTCCTAGACAAAACTCAAAAAATAGAGACGAAGAGAACAACGTTGGAAAGTTTTGTTCTACCACTACTACACTACGGAGCTCAAAACTGGACTGACAGAAACAAACAGAGAAGATTGCTGTGTGTCAAACAAAGATGGAAAGAAAAATCCTACATGTACTGATCCATCAAAATATAAACGAAACAATAAGAAAAACGACCGGAATAACTGATGCCCAATCAATGACGAAGAAATTGAAATGAAAATGGAGCGGACACGTTGCTGGGATGGAGACAGCTAAGGGCACATGCCGCCAACACCACGCGGGACTCACCAATCGGAAGGAGAGAGGAAGAACCGAAGACACAATGGTGCAGCGCAATACAGTGTGTAACAGGGACCCAGTGCACACAGCTAGTACAAGATAGATTAATGTGGAAGAAAAAGAGCAACGATTTGTGAGTGATAAAACTGAGCAATAAATGAGAAGCGAAGTTCAAGTGAAATAAGACTGAATTAGATGAACTAAGTTCAATTTAAAAAGACTAAACAATAATAATGTAGACTTGTTTGTATATTCGTGTAGTCGTAAGTTTGTATATTCATATAGTCGTAAGTTTGTATATTCATATAGTCGTAAGTTCGTATATATTCGTAAGTTTTAATGATTTTAACGATTATTGATTAATGATTCGTCTTTTTGTAAAAAAATAATTGGTGTTAGCTTATGGCTAACGCAAGTTCAAAAATTTTGATTACGATTAACAGGAAATATCAACTCATAACATGATATGTCACTGTTCTGATGGCTTCTCAGAAGCTATCCCTGACTTTCAGGAGGCCTTTGCCCGAAAGGGATTGTAGGGGCTTAAAATTAATGGATGAAGGGACGGAAAAAATGTGCTTGTCCCACTTCCGGGAAACTCGACTTATTTTCGAAAATTACAAAAAGTTAATATTTCAAAACAATAAAATTGAAGATAGAGATTTTTGGCTTAGACAAAGACAAAAAATCAACTCTTTAAAAAAGGTCATGCACAATTGTTTGAAAAAAGTAGATTTCGTGTAATTTATGTCTGACATTTAAGCAATTTCTAAAAAAATCTCAAAACCACTCCCTAAGTTTTATTTAAATTTTCTTCTCGCATGTAACAACGGACGATAAAAAATATGGAGCTACTTCATTTTCGGCAAACTCTCCGTATTTTCGAAAACTGCAAAAATAGCGAGTTGGAAATATTGGGTTGAGACAATTACATTTTAAGCATCAGTCCGAGTTCAAACCACACGGTCCTTCTGTAGCGTAGTTGTATGGCTGATGGCGTGTAAACTGGCAGGAGGCCTGAGTTCGAATCTCGGTGCGAAAAATAATTTTTGCCGTTTGAAAACACTTTTGCATGTTTATGTAATAGCTACTATGGCGGAGCGGTTTTAAAAATGCGAGACAGTCTGTGCTGTTGTAGCACCACTAGCTTACAATTTAATTTGTTAATATTTTAATGTTTAAGTAAAAGACTGAATAAAAGGAATGTTTTTTACAAATGCTGAAAAATCAGCGTTACGTAACACCAAATTAACTCTCCCTACCTCAGTTAAACGCAGAGTAACGGTGCCTCAGCCCCCCTCTCCTTAGCGTTACACTTATGGAAGACTCGGTAGCTAGCTTTTTGCGAAGGCTGGCCGATTAACCCGTGAGAAAGGCGAGAGCGCGCAGGCATTATCCTGCATTATAGGCAGTCACAGAGGCGAGAATTATACATTCCAGAGAGATCAGCGGCAATAACAGACCTCCAACGCCATCTGCTTTTCATTCTGTATGGTAGGGTCCAGTGGCGGATCAAGTCGATCATGTGGGGGGTGGAGGGGGCGGCATCATACATTTTTATACGTACACGTAAGCTTCCGCGGCTCGAATCCATAAATACTCGGCTATCCGGGAGACGCCGCGACGTTGGCTGGGAGGCCGACGTTTCGCCTGACATGTCGTAGGCTTCCTCAGGGCAGTGACGATCACTCATGTCACTGCCCTGAGGAAGCCTGCGACGTGTCAGGCGAAACGTCGGCCTCCCAGCCAACCACGCGGCGTCTCCCGGATAGCCGAGAATTTATCATACATTTTTGTTAATTAATATTTCAACATATTTCTCTACGACCATTTAATGATATACGTATTCCTGCTGGATATTTAATGGACGAATGGCACCGATTACACCCCCCGTGGATTCCAGTTCGGAATGACGGTTCCCAACGGATCGGATCCAGTTCGGCCTGATGACCAATCACATTCCTAGAATGTTCGGTATACAGGGCAGAAATGCATGATCTTTTTTAATTTGCAATTCCGTTTTTAAATAACAATCCCAGTGCGCAGAAGGACAAGGGGCGACAAGTGGGACAAATGGGGAAACGAGGACGAAGAGGGCAAAGGGATAAAATGGACAAAATGGGACAGTTGGACATAATGGACGTCGGAACAAATGGGACAATATGAGCCAAGAGGCAAACGGAAAAGGGGGACAAATGGGACATGGGGGGTCAAGTGGGACATATTTATCCAAAGATTTATGAACAGTAGTAAAATCTAAACTCGAGAGTCTGCAAAATTATTTTTCAAGGACTCCAGCATTTTAAGGACCGTTGCTATGGACGCGTTCTTAAAGCGTAGGGTGGCTGTTCGCTAAGGACCTAAGCGCGTGTTTTCCGACGTAAATAACAAAAAGTATGTGGAAAATCTATTCTGAAAATGTCAGGGTCGTAGAGAAAGTACAGTCTTCCACTCGCGTATGATGGCTATTATCCACTCTACGACCCTCTCTCCTACGTCGCTCGTGTCGTAAACATCAACTCGTCAATAATAGCCATCATTATGCACTAGTTGAATAATGTACTATTATTATATTGTATATTATTTTGTAGTGTATATGATACTAGACAAAATTATTTTTTAAATAATTATATAATTGTAACAAATATTTAAATCAATTTTGTCAAATAAAAGAAGGTAACAAACTTATTTTTATTTTCCCACACTTTCCATTTTAATTTTTTTCTCTAGGTCTTTTGGGGAGAGGGGTATGGGCCCTGGATCCGCCACTGGCAGGATCTGTATTCTTTCACCGACTGGGGTGATTATGTGAAATGCCTGATGCATCACAAAATAATGAATCACATACAAATGTTGATTTACAGCAGCATTATGCCATCACAATGGTGATTACGACACACAGTCGACAAAAAGCGCAGGGCAGGGATTCTTGCATTGAAAACTAATTTTTACAATGAAGTAAGTTTCTTTATTGTTTTGTAATAAATATAGTTTGCAATTGAATGAAAATAACGTGAAAATAAAACCGTCAATTCATACAACTATGTGACAGAATATACACCTCTAGGTTAATCACGTTTGGGAGAACGATGCTCTCAATCGGTTCTTAGGAGAAATTTAATTGATTGAACGGGAATCCTATCGTACGATGATAAGATCACTGTATTATAGAAAGACAAGAGCCGACAGAGAGTGTAACTATCTCTTAAACATGCTTGGCCTTTAATTGTATATCCTGGGTACAAAGTCGTACCATTTGACATAAAAGCATATTTTTATTTTAAGGAGATGAGACTGCTCCGCGAAGCTGGTTACGCATGTTATTTCATGAATAATTTTCCAGTTCAAGTTTTTACTCAAAGTTTCAACTGGTTTGTAATATATAACTTGAAGCTGCTAAACTGGTTAAGGTGGCTCAGGACATCAATTGATGCTACTGCAATGCCTCTGACCGGAAGATCCTGAAGTTGAAGTCCCAACGGGGAATTCTAGCGGCCGGCTGCACTGATCGATAGTTTTCCGTGGTTTCTCCGATTAATATCATGCAGAGCAGAACCCTGCCTGAGGTCTGCTTGCAGGCACTGCCGGTCCCAAGCCCGGATAAAGGAGGAGGGTCTTTTCACTAGTATGGCAATGCTTCCACTTACTTTTGCCATACTTCTTTTAACTGTCCTATTTTGGTCACTCTCGACCCCTTGTATTTTTCGACCCCGATGCTATTAGGTTGCGAGGGCTAGGGAGTCTTTCCTTTCTGATCTTCTACTTTCTGTAAATTACTAATCTTTTTCTATCTTCTTATAGATCCTGTTCTTATGCTTCTTAATGGGGGGACAGACCTCAGAGCTGAAGTGAAAGCAATCTGTCTAGGGAGAAAACCTTATACAAATCCTGCGAGTTTGGGAGCAGTGAGGTGGCAGCCCCACTACCAAACTTCCCTGCGCAGCGTTCGTAGAGCGGCCAGGGGAGATTCTTATTACTGGCTCACTCATTGATTGTAAACAAGGAAATCCTTTGGTAACGACATTGGCAAAGTTAAAGGACAAACGTCTTGGTATATCAGAACATGTCAATATAGGAACTTGGAATGTACGAGGCATAGCTAACAAAGAATACGAATTGCTAAGAGAAGTCAGGAGTGCTAAACTCGATTTGGTTATGTTATCTGAAACTAAAAAGAAGCAGAGGGGAACATGTGATTTGGGAAACTATATATTAATTTATAGCGGTGTACCTATCGAAAATAGAGCAGTAGCAGGAACAGCTATTCTAATAAATGAGAAATGGAGAAATAGGATAACTTCTTACAGTTGGATAAATGAAAAAATTGTAACATGCAGATTCAAAATAGCTAGAGGATATATGAGTATTATATCAGTGTATGCTCCTGAAGAGGGTAGAAAAGAAGAATCTGATAAATTTTATGAAAGCCTACAAAGTGTACTAGATTCCACAAATAAAAATGATTATATAGTCATAGGAGGAGATATGAATGCTAGGATAGGACAACAGCCCATTAAGGAAATAATTGGAACAAACGGAGAAGTAGTAATTAATCAAAATGGAAAAGTGTTACGTGATTTTGTGAATTTTAACTCATTACGAATAGAAAATACGTTCTTTAGACATAAAGATATCCATAAATTTACATGGGTGAACAGAGGGTACAGATCAATAATTGACTATTTAATTGCAAATGAAAAGATGGGAAAACTATTTCAGGACGTGAGAGTGATGAGAGGAATGGATATAAATTCAGATCATTTCCTAGTAAGAGGGAAAGTAATCCTTAAAACTAAATGGGCAAGAACAACACGCAAAAAGACCACAATAAAGGAAACAGTGTGGAAAACTAACCTATTAGAAGACCCTAGCACCAGAAATTTATTTCAATCACGCATAAGACTATATATGCTAAAGGAACCCATCAGCACGAATATTGAATTAGAATGGCAGAAGCTAACCCAACTGATAGAAAGTGTAGCTTTTGAAACCTTAGGGAAAAGGAATAAATATAAGCCAAAAAAGGGACTTAATGTGTGGAATGAAGAATTGAAACGTGCAGTTCAAAGAAAGAAGGAGTCATATCTACAGTGGCTCATGACGAAAACTCCTGAGACATTGGAAGAATATAAAATACAAAGAAGAGAAACAAAAAAAATAGTAAAAGCTGCACACAAGGAAAGCTGGGAAAGATACATTTCTAACATAGAAAGAGATGTACACTGTCGCCAATATACTGCTTACAAAATTATGAAACACCTAAACAGAGAAGAAAAAGACGCAGCAAATTTAGATCTTCTAGATAGAGAAAAATGGATTAAGTTCTGTAAACATCTGTGGACAAAAGAAGAGGGAGAAGATGTAAATGATGAAGAGGAGGAAAATAACAGATGTATATCAGAAATTGATAAAATAGAATTCAATGAACTTCAAGAAGCCTTGCAAAGTTGTAAAAACAGAAAAGCCCCTGGCTCAGACAATTTAAATATAGAACTATTTAAATATCTACCAGAAGAAGCCAAAAATAGGCTTCAAGATTTTCTAAATCAATGCTGGCAACAAAAAAGAATACCAATGGAATGGAAGAAAGCAGTAGTAATACCCATTTTTAAAGGAGGACCAAGAACTGACTGCGAAAATTATAGAGGTATAAGTCTTCTGAATACGGCATATAAAATATATGGGAAGATAATAGCAAATAGATTGAGAAACATTGTAGACAGTATATTACTTGAAGAACAAACAGGTTTCCGGAAAGGAAGATCCTGCTCGGATAATATCTTTATATTAAAACAAATAATAGAAAAAAGAAGAGAATACAATCTAAAGACCTACATAGTCTTTATTGATTACAGTAAAGCATTCGATAGTGTACACAGAGGAAAACTATGGAAAATTATGGAAAAAAGAGGAATACCATTGCACTTGATCGAAGTTATAAGAAATATATACCTAGGAACACAGATAAACATAAAACTAAAATCTGGAATTATTGCCCGAGGAAATATTAATAAAGGGGTCAGACAAGGGTGTTGTATTTCACCTATACTTTTTAATCTATATCTAGACAATGCTGTGAGAGAATGGAAACAACAGATCACGAAACTTAATATAGAAGACAATTTTAAAGGAACAAATTTTATTAAAACTTTTATGTTTGCTGACGACCAGATTTTAGTTGCAGATAAAGAAGATAATCTGCAAAGGGCATTATATGAACTATATAAAATAACAAAGCAATATAATCTAAGTATATCTACAAATAAAACCAAATCCATGGCATTCCAAGGCTCACAACCTTTAAGATGTAAATTCATATTAGAAAACAAAATTATTGAACAGGTTAATACCTTTAGATTTCTAGGATGTGACGTATCATATCTCGGCGAAGTTGATATTGTAAGGAAGATAGAAAGATTCAATATGATGTGTGGCACCATCAAAAGAGCGCTCAAAGGAAAGGTCCGTAAAGACACAATGCTAAAGTTTTATAAAGTTATGGCAGTGCCTTGCGGACTTTACGGAAGCGAAAACTGGACTATGAACTCCAGAACACACAGTAGACTTCAAGCAGCCGAGATGAGATTTTTAAGATCAGTCCTGGGAGTAACAAGAATGGACAGATTAAAAAACGAGACCATCCGGAAAAATATAGGAATTTACAACTTAAACGAAAAAATTAAGGAATACAGAGAACAATGGAAAAAACACCTGGAAAGAATGGAAGACGACCGTATTCCAAAGCAAGTGCTTCAGTACATCCCTAAAGGAAGAAGAAGCGTTGGTAGACCCAGGAGAAGATGGTTAGATCAAGGAGGCGCAACGGACCAACCGGTCTAATGCTTGAGGGAGAAGAAGAAGAAGAAGAAGCAGAACCCTAACCATCGGGCCCCTGACCGCGCACGATCTTCCCTTCACCTTTCGTGTCCTATCCACTCTCATTACTTACACACACATTACACTGTCACACATATCGGGAGCCCAGTCGGGAGGTCAGAGCGTATCCCGGCAGGTGCGAGATACTTGGTTGGGGAAATCCCTGCAAGCTGGCGTGAAAGTCAGCGCCGGCACTCGCCATCCAGATCACCGCCGCTTCCCGCAATACCAATAGGCGCGAGGACCTTTATGTCAATGCAGGTTGATTGGAAACGTGTGGTGCAAGAGCTTAAAAGCCGTGTGAATCGGTAGTTCACCCAAAGAGGAAACCCACGATGCGGACGGTTAAGAGGTTTTGCGGGGACGCTTGCGGTCTGGGTGCCTGCCGGGTTCTGTGTGTATTGGTAGCTTTTTGGAAATGTTGAAAGATGTTTCTTTAGTGAAATGCGACGAAACAGTAAGATGGATGTAATTGTATTTCTTAAGTGACAATGTGAGTACTTTCCAAAAACTAATAAAAGATCCTTACTCTAACCGTACTCCTCAGTCCAAACAAAATGCCGAAAATAAATATTATTGTTTTGGAAAATAATTGTTTAGTACACAAGTCGGCAGAAGAAGAAACACGTGACAACATGAACGCAGAGCCGAATTTTATATTCTCGTTTAAATAACAGGGGAACTTTCGAGATAGAAAACAAGCGTTAGGAAAATAAACAATTTTGAGAATTATCGGAAACATTTCGAAAAGGTACAAAAATTTAGAAGAAAAACTTAACGAGGCAGAAAGATGCTTACACTAAAAGACAATTGAATAAAGGCAACTGATGTAAGTAGCTTTCGAAATAAGTTGGAATTTCGGAAAAGTAGGCGAACCAGAGGGCAATGAACTTTGGGGAACGCGGCAAATACAAAGGCAAAATTTTCAAAACTTCTTAAAGGTTCCAAATCAGAATTGAGGTAACGAAAATATAAAACGTCCCAAAAAGATATCGGTAACAGAGGAAAGCGAGCGTTTTTTTATTGTTGAATAACAATTGAAAGACTGGACTAGCTAAAAAGGACAAATGGATGATAGATTCCTAACCGACATGTGCTAGCATGTGCCGGGAAGTTATGTGTGTGGTGTGGATGTGTGGAAATATGGAATGGTGAGCCCAGCTGATGGAACTTTACGGTGAAATGGTGGATGGAACATATTCGCAGAAAAGTATCACAAATTATTTACTTAAACTATGAACAATTTATACATACAATGGGTATTGGCATCGTCTGAAACTATCTGCAACTTAATTTATGAATTTCGCGTGTTACTGAAAAAAGTTCAGCCAATTCTAGACGGTAAGGGATGCATTATTTATGATGTTGAAGAAATTATTTTCATTTGATGTTATGTTTGTTGATTCAAAATATATATTTGATGATTCCTTGGTGTTAAGTTGGCCGTTCCGGAAGAAAATGCCTCTTTCTGTCCCTCTGTGTGCAATAATCTTCCTGGCAGAACTTGCAGTTATTTTGCAAGCGTCGTTGTGAACACGAGTGTTTTGAAGATCTTTCATTATTAAAATATATACCATGGCAGTGAAATTTGCGAAATACATTTTATTTTGCTATCATCACTAGTAGCAACAATAACAACTAAAATTATGAAATGAACTAGAGCAAAACGTGCCCACATAATAGTGCTTGTTGCAAAGAGCTGGTGGGCGATCACGTTGCTCAAAACCTAGCTCGGTTTGGTTTTGAATGAATTCTATTCCCGGCATTTCAATGCAGAACTATGGCGATTCCCCTCTGGAAATCAAAACCTGAACCATGTGCGCTATGGGTAAACATCAGACAAAGACACTGCGCATACAATATAAATACTTTTATTGAACTTGGTTTGATTAATTTTCATTAAATAATCACGTTTTATTATTAGTGTTCTGAATTTTGGAAATTACATTTCCGTCACTCGATGCATCTGCAACCCCAGTTTGTTAGGGCACCAGCCACCACTGTTACACACTAAATATCAACCAATCATACACGTTTAGACAGATACACACTTACTATTCAGGCACGTATGCTCGTAAAATATGAACAAAATGTGACTTGGGTACTGCAGTACACGTCTCGTGTACTCATATATTTAGCGTTCCTTGAACGCTCTCGCGGGCGACAAGCTTCATTATACAGGTATACTTTCATAGGTCAGCAGAATTCATTGTACCCTTTAAATACTGAATATAAACTATGGAAACGTACACATTTGCAAATAAACACACTCATATAGGACATTTCTTTTAAATTATGATCGGGGAAGAAAACATCGTTATCATATTGTTGCCATTATGTGCGTACTAGCTTTAGCTTTTGCCACGTGGCACTCCGTGGGATACGATTAGTTCCTTTCTAACATTATTTGTTAGGTAAAAAATCACATTAAACACTGAACGTACTTGACACCTGAGATGAGTATATATATATATATATATATATATATATATATATATATATATATATATATATATATATATATATATATATATATATATATATATATATATATATATATATATATATTAGTTTTACTGTTAATACAAATTTAAATACTCAAAGGATTGTTATTAACTAAATCGATTTATTATTTAAAGTTAAATACACAATTTTTTATTAACCTTTTTCACGTACGAATAAAAACCTTTCTTGGTAAATACGACGCATTTTCAGATTGCCAACATGGATTTTGAAAATTAAAATCTACGGAAACAGTCCTATTTTCTTCTCTTAAAGATGTCGCCTCATAAATGGAACAAAACAAAGCACCTTTGGGAATGGTTTTCTATATTTCAAAAGCTTTCGACATCATTGATCACAACATTTTACTTTCAAAATTACCTTCATATGGAATCCGTGGTATTGCTCTACATTGGTAATGTTCGTACCTTAAACAACGATCTCAGAGAACAGAAATACCTTTCTGGGATGATGGAACATTTTGTACACACCTTTCCGACTCATTGCCAATTGCACATGGAGTCCCGCAGGGATCGATTTTATGACCTATTAGGCCCTAATAATCGGGGAGTTTGTGCACGCCGTAGCATCAGCACTCTCGATCTTCTGCGCATGTGCAGATGCACTAGTTGTGCGAAACTTGAACTGCGCATTCGCAGAAGACTAATAGTGCTGTAACGTTCGGGGTGGCACAAACTCCATTGTCTCTTCCTATTAAAAGATATGCCTTCGACGATTCGAAACGGAAGGACAATTCCCTTTGCAGATGATACAAATATTCTTTGCAATAAAGAAACGTAAATAGCACAATATCAGCTATTTCAATTTGGTTCTAATAACAAATTAATAGTAAATGAAAAGAAAACTGTTTCATTGCAGTTTTTCATTTTAAATAAACAATTATGTACTCCATTGAAAATGAACGATGTGCCATTGACTGATGTTACGGTAACTTTTAGGATCTCTCAATTCAGTCAAACCTCAAATGGAACGTCCATTTAAATGAATTGAACACAAAATTTAGTGAATTATGTTACACGTTCAGAAATCTTTCAAACTCAGTCATCCTTCATATTGCTCGTTGGGTATATTTTGCGAATGTTCATTCCCGGCAGAGATATTGCGTAATATTCTGAGGAAATACATTTTATAGCTCCCAGCCATCAAGAATAAAAAAACGAAATGTAGGAATAATAAGCATATCCCACCCTCACCTGGTCTCTTAATTTACGAATCAATGGTTTTTGTCCAAAATGACTTACTTACGGGCGGGAATAAAACGTTTTCAGTAAACGCCGATGACTATAACTATAATGCTCAACGACATATTCATCAGGTGACAGTATCAACAACTCACTACAAAAATTCACATACAAAACAGGTACATTATATTATAACACTTGACAGATGACATTAGATTAAATTCGATACAAAATTGAAGTCCCAAGTAAAATCTTTTCTGCTTCACAACTGTTTCTACACAATTAGAGACTATACCAAGAATCAATAGTAACATTAATTTGAACAATGATATTTAATGTATTATTTATCACTTGGACTGCATAATTCTAAACAACCTGTAACAAGAATTAAAGTGCAGCTTCTGGGTCAATGACCCCATCTCCATCAGGTTTTTCATCCAGTTTACCAGATCTTTTGAGCAAATGCTGAGATAGTCCCTAGTTTTACTTCTGGACATTAATGCAACTTCATCATCTGTGCTATATTTTCTATAATTCAGTGGGAAACATAAGTTATTCAAATTATTATTCTTTAGGTTGTCACAGCAGGAAGTATTATTTCTTTATGAACGACATGATGAGGGATAAGAGACGACATTGATAGCTGATTTACCCTTAAAAATAAGATTTTATTTCATCAGAGCGAATATTTTTATAACAATCCTTGCAAAAAATGCTCATTTCTTTCTGTATTCAAAATTCAACTGATATATGGCTCCATTGAGAATTGTTTTGAAACAATTGCAGAACATATCTCTACCTCTCTTACTTTAGCCCTACATTGTACTCTGTTCTCCCCTTTTTTTACATAAATTATTTTTATGAAGCAGTAGTATGTCAAGAGGTACTCTCTTCAAAAATCAATTTTTATTTCTTGTCAACAATATTGAATGAAAATTCATCATGCTCCATGCATGAAAATACAAGAAAAGTTTTTCAAATATTTTCACTTTCAAGCGGCAAACTTTAATATTGAAATAAATAATAACATGCAGAGCAACATGTGGTATTTTCAGTTTGCTTTAACCCCAAAGTTCTCAAACACTGAAAAAGCGTAGCTTTACAGTGACATAAAAAATCATTGTTTCAATCATATCAATTAAATATTAATGAATAATTAAAATAAACATTTGTAATGGTTCCTTGAATAAGTGCCATTCCTATCATTTGTTTTACTTAACTGTTGATTAAGCAAAGAAAAATTTATACAACCTATTCTACAAGCAGATGCATTCCACAGAATTTTATTCTGAGCTCAAATAAGCAATAAACACATTGTAAAAAACATTGCACTCAAACACAATAATATGATGGAAATCTTACCAACAAATTATTCTTCCATTAGAACTGCTGCATGTACATGAAATGCATTAGGATAAAAGAGAGCGTTAGGCTGAGTAGTAAATATTTAGGTCAAATACAAACTGTTTGTCATTAGATCATGAAATTAATTGCGGTTTTTCATTGTTGTAATTAAGGTAGAGAACTATGAGATATTATATATTAGATTTTATTCTTCAGAAAAATCAAATATACACTTTATACCTCTTGTAAACATTAAAAATATCAGCACTAAAAGAATACTTTCAGTGAAAGAAATCTGGAATAATTTCTACAGAAATGAAATTGATGGATATTAAATTAAGACAAATTAAGATTATTTAAGAAATTAAGACAATTTTTTTTAAAATCTAGACTTACCAGTTCTACAGAGCAGTCTGAAGGGTAATAAAAAAGCAGGTAAGGCCTCGTGAGAGAAGCCTCTGCATCAAACCACTCCGTATTAAAGGCATAACGAAGGTTTTCTGGATCACACTGTCACCACAAAATATTCATGTAAGAGTAATTATTTGGAGTACAATGTTTTGTCATGATTATGAATAACAGACAAATTTCAAACTTTCAGGTGATGCAGTATCAGGTGAACAGTCAACACAGGTTATTCAAAGCAAGGATTGTTGTTTCAAAAGGATAGTGTGTCATATTAGAAAAAATAACTGAATAAAACTGAATAAACGCAAACGCCGGGAAACGGGCAACGAAGACAGGACGTTGACGAAGGAAAACTCAAAAGGGCAAAATAAAATTATAATCGTTCAAACCTGACGGTTTATAATCAGGATAGTAATGGCCAAGAACAGCTGTTGTTTTCCTGAAAACTATGGGGAAAAGGTTCATTTTAAACAAAAATTAATACATTAAAACAAAAATGCTAATATAATTTACGTTTACTCACCATGATTGTGTTCTTTTAGCGAATATCCGTTTATATAACCTATCAGAACATGTTTGTTTACGCCGGAGATATTCAGTTGTCAAGGGAAACTTTCTTCGCATAGGTAGAACCAGTACAGCCAGCCAACGTGCTCACCAATGGTAACCATTTGCATTTGATATATACTCTTTGTTTGAATCTGTGATTTTGGCAAGCATGCATCTGACTGCAAGTGATTGTGATTGTTTATCATCGATTCTGGTCAAGCTATAATGGTTAATTCTGTGAAATAAATTGTTGTAAAAATGCTGTAATTGCCTCCGAAAGAAGTTGTTGCGTTTGTTTTTTAACTGAAGGGGACAGAAAGAAAATTATTTAAAAATGAATCCTATGACGTAAGTCTTAATTTTTTGTTTACAAAAGATAACCTATATCAGTTCGAATCGTTTTAATGTAATTTAGCATTTTATTGTTTACTCTGCCATTTACGTAATTATGTTCATGTAGGAACGTCAAAAACATTAAAAAGCTTAGCGAACAAGAACTACGGAGGAATCTGAAGACATCCTGGCATGATCAGTACAGAGACAGTGCCTGGGTATTTGTTGGAGGATTACCGTATGACCTTACAGAAGGCGATGTAATTTGCGTGTTTTCACAGTAAGTATGTGGTGACAGTATGATTGGCGTCAGTTATGTGTGTTTTGAATCAGACAAATGAGAATGTAACCTTGAATACCTTACAGATATGGAGAAGTTGTTAATTTAAATTTAGTGCGTGATAAAGATTCTGGAAAACCCAAAGGATACTGTTTTCTGTGTTATGAAGATCAACGAAGCACTGATTTAGCAGTGGATAACTTTAATGGCATCAAAGTAAGTTCTGAAGAGTATTTTCTTACTAAGGGTAAGGAAATGATAAGAAAATTAAAGTGTAGTTCCAATTTATTCAAATATACTGCAGTTTAAAGATTGAAATAATTTTGTGCTGTGATCTTCTTTAAGAGTATTTATCAGGAAGAAATAAATAGGGGAAAAAACAAAATATATATAAAAAGAATAAGATTTGCTTTTTTTGTGGCACCATTTACACGCTTGACTGTGTTTGAAATTATCAGAAAATATCTTAATCTGATCAATATTTTGTTCCTAGAATACTACTGTAAAAATCAGTATATCTTACAAAACAAATGGCATCAGCATTAACTTAATCTTGTAACGCTCACCATTAATTTGGGATCCATTTTCAAAGAGGAAACCTATTTGTTGTAATTGAACTAAAGGGATTCAAGTATCAGTGTAGATTCAATGTTAAGTTTTACATTGGTTGAAATTATATTTATGATAGTAATGGCTTTATGAATGCTATCAATTTAGATATGGTTATCTGATTGCTCAATAGCTTAAAGCTCACTTTCAGATGTTGCAACTGATTTCAGAAATCTTCATTTTGTTTTTTATCAGGATTTTCTTAATGTTGTACCTAATGGCAATAATATAATGAATATCTTCAACAAAGTAATTATTTATTTTGTAAATTTGTATCTTTTTAAAAATATCTTTGGATGTATTAATGAAAATAAATATTTGTATTGCAGCTTTTGGGGCGAACTTTGAGAGTGGATCATGTTCAAAATTACAAAGCACCAAAGGACTCTGAAAAAAAAGATGCAGAAACTCGACGCTTGCAGGAAGAAGGCTGTGCTCCTGCTGTTTTTACAGCTATTAAGAAAGAACCAGATGTGAAAAAAGAAAAACTTGACACTCAAGATGATTGTATGATAATTGAAAGAGCGCCCAGTGTAGTAGATCTTGTCGGAGAAAGGGGAAGGAAAGGTGAGATTAAAATTTTATGATTAAACTGAAGATGTGGTTATGTGCATTAATAGGGTATATCTTAGTAATGCCCTTGTGTCTTTTGTAGGTAGGAGATTTTTATCACATGAAATTTGCTTTAACTTAAGTCAGAATTTGTTAAAAATTTAGCATCTTTATTCTACTTTTTTTTCCCTGCAAATTTCCCTGTGACAACAAATTATATCTTCTGAAAATTGTCAGATATTTATAAATAGTACTTCATTATTTTAAGAATTGGAGATGATACCTAATTATTGTATTTCTTACATATAATATTTATGTATTATCTCAAACCCTTAAAATAATGAAGCATTATTTAGAAATATCTGACAAATTATATATATTTTTTACGCCTTCAGCATTCATAGTAAGTCTTTGTTAGTGGTGGTGATGAGTATATTTCCAGAATAATTATTAAGGTGATGGAAAAATTCAGATCAAGTCAATCGGTCAACAGGGCAATGTCCAATTAACACAAAGTCCAGAGCGAAGAACTTCCACACCGTAATGCCCATGAATGGAATGTTTACTGCAAAAATGTCCGCAAGAAAGTCCACTGAATATTGTCTACAAAATGAGTAATGACAGATTCTGTTTGATCGAAATACATCAATAATAACATTCATGTTTCATTTTTAGCACATTTGTTAATTATAGAAATGTGTTGCTGTAGAAATTAAAATCAATATTTAAGGTAATTTGCAATGGCAACTTACATTTTTCCGCAGAAGAAGAACAAAAAAATTATTGTGAGAAATGGATTTAAATTCCACATCCATTCCCAAAGTAGAAATGGAAATAAAATGTATTGGAGATGTTCCGAAAGAGGAATCTGCAAACACTGGTGTGCAACCAATAATGATATAGACAATATTAGTTGTAGAAATGGGTGGTTATGGGGCTCACATCTAAGAGTTGAACACTGCTGCCATCGAAGGAAAATGAGTGCAGAGTATTAACGACATGTAGCTGCTGAATGATCTAACAAAAATCCTCGTGAGAGAAGCTATAGCTGGCATTGCAAATGAAGAGGTTTTAGTCTGAGAGAAACAATTTACTACGATCCGTAAACTGGGAACAGAATTGTCATCAGCTGCAAATTTTTAGAAGTGTAAGAGAACTTCAGATATTTCATTTATATGGTTCAACTTTTCAGAATGAACATTTTTTGTTATCTGACTTTGAGAGAAAATAATGAATACAGAATTATTATATTTGCTACCACCAGAAACATCAAACATCTCTGAGCATCACCATGTATTTACAAGGATAGAACTTTTAAAATTGTCCTGTCACTTTTCATGCAACTTGTAATTGTGCAGGGAATTGTCTATCCAAGAGCATTTCAATTGATGTTTGCATTAACAACACAAAAAAATGAAGAAAAATTACACCATGTACAACATTTTGTAATCAGAAGCTCATTGACTAGGTCACAGACTCGAACCACCCACCATAATGATGGACTTTGAAATTTCTAACTTAAATTCTGCACAGTGCCGTTTCCCAAATAGTACCATTGGAGGTGTTGATTTCACTTCTCGCAAGCTGTGTGTAGAAAAATTGTTAGTTAAGGATTGCAAGAATCCTAAGTAGACACAGAAGAATGAACGAATAGAATCGAATGTGAGAGGTTCTAGCATTGCCTATTGGTCCTTTGAACGATATAGAAATGGTATTCCAAAGTCTATTTGAAGAAATCGATGAAGACCTTGTAAAACACGCAGAATGCAACCAACAAACATATGTTCCCGGTTGGCAAGCACAACGACGTCGGATACTTCTCCAATTTGGAGCTTTTGTGAAATAATGTTACAAGGTTGTAATAGAAGGAACAAAGTAGAGGCATTGAAAATGTTATTCTATTCTAAATTTCAAAAGATGGTTTCTGGACACCACGAATATTTGGAGATTTTTAGAAAGTATTAGACATGAACAAAATGAAACATAACAAATCATTATACAGCTCTAAAGCAGACACAATAATGTTTGACATCCTATAACTAAAAAGGTATGTTACAAATCGAAGGCAAATTGAAGGAATACTGAGCAGATACCACGATTACAAGCACAACAATAATGTGGAACAATATCTACTTGTTCTTTCGTTTGGTATGAAACTGCATGCTGATTCTGTGGTAGAAGAAAATTGAAATTAAATTTCTGGTTCTCATATGTAATATTTTAAAAAGTCAACATAGTGGCCACAGATTTTTGTCAATAAAATGTAATTTTCCATATCATTCTCAGAGCGTTAATTACAGTGGACATTTAGGTCCTGGACCTTTCTACAATAGACATATAAATAACTTGGACCAAACAGTATTGGGCCTATAATGAAGTGGACATTTATTCTAATGGGCATTTTGGTAGTGTACGTTTTACCTGTAGACCAATTTACTGATAACCAGATCACATCCACCTCTGAGTATGAATTCAATTAAAGTAATTATTATACCAATTATGATTATTTTATTTTTGTGAGTTACATTAATTTTTTCTGTTGTAGAAATAAAGTCTGAGTCGAAGAATAAAAAGAAGAAAGAAAAAAAAGCATCGAAGGAGAAAGAAGCAGATAAAAAGAAAAAGAAAAGAAAGAGGAGAAGAAGCAGCTCATCTAGTAGCAGTAGTGGAGAAAACAGTGGTAGTGATAGTGATAGTAGCTCAGCGGAGAGTGATAGTAGTGAGGAAAGAGCTCGGCCAAAGAAAAACTCTCATAAACAGGCCAAGAAGAAGAAATCGAAGCAACTGACAGAAGGACTACACAATGGTGAAACAAATGCAAGTAGTACACGACGAAAACTTGAAGAGAAAATTAAAGCTTTGGAAAAGGCTTTGAAAAATGTGAGATCAGGAAAGAATAAGCAAGAAAAGACATAATATATGAATTGTCCTCTTTGATGGTCATGAAAACGATATAAAATATTAATGATTTTTTAAAAAGTGTTGTGTTAGAGAAACACGAGATGTAACTGAGAAGAAAAATACAATGGTATGAAATAGATCTCGATGATGTAATTCTGTAATCTGTCACAGGAGTTGTTTGATCATTTCAAACTTTTGTGGAGTGATTGAGAAATACATATACATCTCATGAGTACCCTTCTCTTAGGTGCTAACGCTGCTTGTCTCAGGAAAGTGAAGTTAACTACTTTTTAAATATAGCAATCAAAGAGTACACTTCAGCATCTTTCAACAAGCACTTTTTGAAAGTGAGTGTGAGGAATATGAGAAAAAATTGATTTTATTTATGAAATTCTGCATTGAATACCTTAATACAGCTCCATATTAGTAATGAAAAAATACATTTAAAATATTTCTTCAGTTTTCTTGACATCTCCATCTGATTTACACAATGCACATCATTGTTTTCTTTCTTTCAAGTTTGTCAATTTTCTTTGTACGTTTTCGTTCACGACAAAAGACAATTAGTATTTAATGCATACTTCTTTATGAGCTAGTCCTAATACATGTACCTTCAGTTATAAATCAAACTGAGAAATTCTCAAAAAGTGTTTTCTCTGGCTTTGACAATACTTCGTGTAGCTGAGGTTAGTGACTCAGCAACACCCATTTGAGACATTGAGCAAATCACTTTTTTGTTAAAATAGCCCCTTGAAATGTATTACTTTTAATTGTAAAATAAATAACTCTTTTTAAGCCAAGAAAAATTCACAATGAATCCATGAATAATTGAATTTAGTGATTTTGCTTTAATGTGTATGCCCATTTACGGCTACATGAATATTCTATATAGGTTTAAATTTGTAATACAAGGTTTGATTGTTCATTTTTCTTATTGTATTCTTGAAAAATTGGGTGATGAAATTTAAAGAAAGTTTTGAATTCATATCTGAGAAATTTGTGAAGAGAATCTCTGTAATTTGAATAAATTGATATAAGGAAGTGAATGAGATAAAACAAGTATTCACAAAATTTCTTTTTAACTAATATGTAAAAATGTTATTCAAAGCAAAAAAGGAGTAAAAACAATTTCTAGGTTCCACATATGCTTATGTTTAAACTACAAACATATTATGCTTTTGTTTCACTCTAAATGCAATTAATTGAAGTTTCAATTATTAGAAATATTTGTGTAAATTATTTTAACACATTCTAATGTAATGAATTTGTTCTGAATTTGTTCTGTTCACTTTGTTCTGATTAGGCTAACTTTAAAGGCTATTGTGCTTTAGCTGATCCAGGTGCAGTGGAATCAGGGAGATCATGATCCCTCCTCAGTCTTACTGAAGAAGGTTATTACTTCAAGAATAATGTGGGGGATGTATGATCTTACATCACTGGTCCCCAAGTGAAACTCGTTAATTCTTGTTTAGGGATAAATCAAGTTGAAAATTGTGTTATGTCATGATCTGTCTATATATTTTGTTTGATAAGAGATAAAACCTCTTGGTTTCTTACACACACTTTAATGTGTAATATTGCTTTCAAGAAAGATTGATTTTGTTCACTGATTTCTGAACTCCTTAAAATCGAAGGAATTGATCATTTTTTAATAAGAAATTAATAGAAAAAATGTGACTAATTGATTTAAACAAAGAGTTTGTTGACATAAATCAGCTGTTATGGTGTAATCCAATCGGGAACTTGGATGACACCTACAATAGTGACATTTAAGCTCTCTATTGATGACACTGTAACAGCTGATCAAATGTCAACAGATCCTGTAGATAAATTGAAATATAGCAAAATAAATAATTCATAAATGTCAAAAATAGACTTGGTAAGTTTCACTTGTATTCTGATGAGTTATACACTGCAAAAGCAAAAGTTTTGGTAAACAAATTAAAAAGTTTGCAGTCTTGAGAAACAGCTGCTTATCTCTGACTGTAAAAACCTTTTAAGTTCTTTATCTAATATTATTACATTGTCTCTTTTTAGGAACTCCCTCCCAAGTTGTCCTAGATCCACCCTTATACATGTGCGTATTGTGGTCAAAAAGAACAGTTCACTGACTCAAGATTCCAGTTGTTTAAGACATGACTATTTTGAGTTTCTTGAAAGATTTATGTGAACCTCTGAGATAAACATTCCACATGGTTATATCAATGGTGTTAATCTTACAGACTTTAAGTTAGCAATAAATGTCTTAAAAAATTGCAAATGTTTTGACTTTTACCAAGCCTTCCTCTGGGCACAACATACAATTTAACAATTACTGTGACATATTCTTCATGTCTTCCGAGCCGGACATTATCTCGAAGATCGAGTCGGGAATACGAACGCTGCCCACTGATGTAGCTGAAGTTATCCGTGGAGAATCATCTAGAATTCTGCACTGAGCGAAACGCCCCAAGAACAACCTCTCCTACGCAGAGAGAGCAGCACTACGAAAACTCAACAACAACGACGATTTGATCATTCTTGCTGCCGATAAGGGGAACGCAACCGTTGTGTTGAACAAAACGGATTAGAAAAACAAAATTAAGGGCATCCTGGACCCGAACGTATGTCGACAGCTGCCACGTGACCCCACATCGCGCATTCTCCGCCGCACCAACCAGCTACTTAAAGAGTCTTCAATTCCTGAAGAAAAACAACGCTTAATCAAGAAATCTGAAGCAATAGCACCCAGGCTCTATGGGTTACCGAAAATTCACAAACAGGAAGTTCCGTTGCGGCCCATCGTCAGCGCCATTGGCTCTCCTACATACTCATTATCGAAGTACCTTTGCTCTCTGCTTCGACCTCACATAGGCAAGACAGATACCTTCATCAAGGATTCGACGCACTTTGTCGAAAAACTGAAGACCCTGACAATACAGCCAGGCGATCTACTAGTTAGCTTCGACGTTGTTTCGCTCTTCACCATGGTTCCAGTCACTGAAACTTTAGCGTTGCTGCAAAAGCTTTTTCCAGCCGACATCACAGGGCTTTTTCACCACGTACTCACTACAACATATTTTGTATGGGATGGTGAGTTCTACGAACAGGAAGATGGGGTTGCCATGGGAAACCCGCTGAGCCCGATGGTGGCCAACCTGTACGTGGAGAACTTCGAGGCTACAGCACTAAACACTGTGCCACGCAAACCCAATTGCTGGTTGCGCTACGTAGACGACACCATCATTTGGAGCCACGGGGAAGAAACACTGGAGGAGTTTCGACAACATCTGAATAGCATTCACCCCCGTATACAATTTACTATTGAAAGAGAGCAAAATGGACAACTGCCCTTTCTTGACGTACTTGTCAATAAGAAGGAAGACTGATCCCTAGGCCATAAAGTATTCCGGAAAGTCACCCACACGGACCGATATCTGAATAAAATGTCAAACCACCACCCAAGCCAAAAGAGGGCAATGATGAAGACACTTGTCCACCGCGCCAGACGCATATGCGAAGACAACAACTTGCACCAAGAACTTGGTCATCTGGAGAATGTTCTTCAAGCCAACGGTTACTCATCCCAAGAAGTAAAGAGAGCACTACATCCAAACAAGAGCGCACGCAGCCGCCCCTAAGACGAGGTAACCAACACTATTACACTGCCATATCTCAAAAACGTGACGAACCGCATCAGCAAGGTACTGAAGCAACACAAAATCAAGACAATTTTCACGCCTGCCACTCAGCTCCACAACATGTTTCGTTCAGCAAAGGACCGAAGAAATCCGTTAATGACAGCAGGTGTATACAGGATTCCCTGTTCCTGTGGTTCCGTTTACATAGGAACAACGCAACGCTCTGTCAACACTCGCCTCACGGAGCATAAACGGAACTGTCGCTTCGGCTACACTGAAAGATCCGCTGTGGCTAAACATGCTCTTTCGGGAAAAGAACACATTTTGTTCCGTAACACCGAGATTTTATCATCTACAAACCACTATCACGCCCGCTTACAACGAGAAGCCATAGAAATTTTCAAACACCCGAACAATTTTAACAGGAAAGAAGGAGGAGTCAAAATTAGTTCTGCCTGGCATCCCGTACTCCAAAACACCAAGGCAAAACCGTACAAGAATAATAACCCCTGCCCCACTTCCATCTCGGTCGATACCCAATCACAAACCAGTTCGCGCAGCGACAGCCAATCAGAAGCAAGCGCGCGAAACCGCCCCCTCCACTACCCCCAACCGCGGCCTATAAATGGAGCGGCCGAGACCAACGCGGCGTCGCGGGGTCCGGAGCCTTGGGGAATACACAACCCTCTTCTGTAAATATAATAATATAAGTGTGAATGCGAGTAAGAGAAAAAATTAAAAGAAGAAAATAGAACAATTTCAAGATCTCCCAATTAAAAATTATAAAAAAAAGGTCTAAAAACTAACAAACCCTAAAGTGGGAATGTATATAGTTATAGTTATAAGATAGTTCTAGTTTGTAAGCAATAAAGCCTTCCCCAACTGCACAAGCCAAATCGGCTGCAGTTATACAAAATGTACCCCAAAGACAAATAAATTCCTGCCTCTCCAGGGTAACTGGAGGGGGGAAAACTGAAAAAAAACGCGGCGTCACTAATACTAAAACCTGGCAAAAATAAACTATTCCCGAGCAGCTATAGACCTATTAGTCTACTCTCCATCCTAGGGAAAACGTTTGAGAGACTGATCCTGTCACGTTTGCAACAGGAAATACGTCGTCTCAATCTTCTCAGAGATGAACAATTTGGCTTTCGAGCTGGTCACAGCTTCGCGCAGCAGCTTACGCGGCTTTGCACGGAGATCGGCCTCGCCGTCGAGAGACGGCAGAAGTCTTTCTGGATATGCGGTCGGCTTTCGACTCTGTGTGGCATGCGGGTTTGCTCGAGTGCCTTGCGGTGGCGGGAGTGAGCGATTGCTACGTCAGACTGATCGCGAGTTTTCTCTCTGACAGGCAGTTCAAAGTGCGCGTCAATAACGTATACTCGTCCCTCAGACGAGCCGAGGCAGGCGTGCCTCAGGGGAATGTTCTTTCTCCTACCCTCTTCGGCTTATACGTGAATGACGCGCCGCTTCCTGCTGAAACAAGAACTGGTATTCAACGCTGTGGGCTCGAAATCGGCGAACGGAAGGCAGTCAGTTAAATACTTAAGTGATTGTCTCGCCGCTTTTCCTGAATGGCTAAGTTGGAAACGCCTCGCTCTCAACCTCGAGAAATGTGTCGCCGTCAACTGCACTCGTAAGAGGGCTAACCCCAATGAAACGGTGAGCTTGGCTGGCTCGCATCTACCTTGGCGGAGCGAAGCGAGATATTTGGGCGTGCTACTTGACAGCGGCCTTCGCTGGCATGCGCACGCTCGGTATCTCGCTGCCAAAATTAAAACACGCACCCTCCTTTTGAAACCTCTTCTCCGTTCTCCCGACTTAGCAATTCCTCTAAAGCGCCGCTTATTCACAGCTTGCGTGCGTCCCTTGTGGACGTACGCTTGTGAGGCATTCGCGGCAGCCACTCTGCACCCCATCCGGGTAGCAGAGAACAGAGCGGCGCGCCTCGCGGCGCGCCCGCACTTGCCTTTTACCAGACCTGACCGACAACCCAAAAACGCTGACGTCTTCAGAATCTTAGGCGTTCGCAACCAGTTCCCGGCGGAGCTACAAAAGAGGGCGGAGACGGCGCTCGCAAGGGCGCTGAGGCCGTCCGCTCCGCGAATCCTGCGAGAGACCGGCAAGGCGGCGAACAGCGGTGTGCACAGGGCCTTCCACAGAAGAAAGGGCCCACAGCACGTCGCCTTCACCTTCCGCGCACTGCCCCCGCACAAGCTCTCTGAGCTCTGCGACGCGGTGGAGCAGCAAGTGCGTGGGAGGAGGTCGCCGTTTACGGGTGCCGGAAGCCGCGCGGGCGGCGCGGAAACCCGCTCCGCCAGGCCAGCGTCACCTGATAATGAAGACGTCGCGGCGCCACGGACGCTTGAGTAAAGTCGGCGCCGTGGCGATCAAAATGCAGTGTAAATAGTGCTGTGGGTATAAATGAATGAATGTGATTGTAAATAGCCAAGAATGAATGCGTGTGAAAATGTACAAAAAAAAGAAGAAACAAGAACATTATAGAGAACTAACCCGAAAATCATTATAACTAAATAAAAAACAAACAATTCCCAAAGAGGAAATGTAATTAGTTTTTAAGTTAGCATAAGTTAGTTTGCTTAAGATACTGCCCTTACAACCTGCAAAAGCCTCATCGGCTGCAGGTATTATGTATTCCTAATGCAAATAAATTCCCGCCCCTCCAGGGTAACTGGAGAGGTAAAAAAAACAAAAACGCGGCGTCAGTCGCCAGTCAGCCACCGTCCCGGACACTTCGCCCGAGACCTCGCCACTGAAGATGCCCACCGCAGTCGTGGGCGAAACGTTTGGCATCTCAAAGCCAATTGGACCACGGCCCATCAGCCCGGAAGACATGAAGAATATTGACTCCGGCCGTGAAAGCCTACAATGCTGTATAATTACTGTGACAGCCAATTGTGTACCCAATACAGTATCTCTTTGTTGTGTTGTGATTTAATCACATAACAGTTTTTCACAATGTACACAGCTTTCTGCCTGATTTGTGCATCCTGCTCCCTCTCATTCACAATCATCAAACAGTGCAAAATTCTTGTGCACTCATCACTCCTGCTATGGCCATATACAACTTGTCTGGACATATCTTTGTACACTAACTGAACCCTGGTTCACATCGACTACCTTTCCTCCAACAGAAACAACAAATCTTAGAAGCAGTTGAAGTTTCAGTCACAAGTATTAGTAGTCATAACAGATAATAGCGTTTTGAATATTTTTTTCTCTAATAGTTCAAAGTATCCAGTGTTCAAACATGAACTTAACATAGTCTTCCTTGAAAAATCACTAAGCCTTGTTTTTCTCTCAGATCCATAATTATAATAATCTGTTGTTAATAAGATATGCATGCATGTATGTGCGTATATATCATTTTCTTTTGAAAATGACAGTCTGTTATTGAATAAAGTGGTATATCTCTAAATATCATTAGAAGTAGATTTTCATATATTCAGTTTTTTAAACCTATTAGACACCCTTTAAATTAGGATTATTAAAATTGATTTAATGATTTGATGAAGTTGGTTCAATAGTTTCTTCAAATGAAGTTATTGTTTATTGTGAAAATCTACTAAAAAGAACTAGTTTCTGCTTACAGCTAAACAAGTACACGAGCTTGAACATTTGAACACTTGCTATCTTGAACATCTTTTTATTTTTATTTTATACATAGCTATAAAATTTAAATTTTGCTTATGTACTCTACAGTAACCTTTTTGCTTGTGGCTTTTGGAGAAAATGTTTCTGTATGACATTTGTGTTCACTTACTAGTCAAAGATCTGGATATTCTTGTTATTGGAGTATGTATATTGTTTTGTCAAGTTGTTCTGTCAAGAATTCGAATTCATTTTCTTGGGCAAAATTGAATTAACAAAATAAGCATTATAGAATAAAATGTTCATTGTAACATTGAGATGTTTAAACTTATTGAAAAGTAAGCATTGTGTAATCATTGGTAAAAGAAATTCCATTCGTAGATGGAGAGTTGTTGAGATTGGAAGAAATTGGTGATGTATGTAGAAAATATGTGTGAATGTATTTGGCATTTTGGGTTGATTCTCCGACTTTGTTAGCTAACAGTGTTTCTCATGTGTGGGCCTAGTTTATTTCCCGCGCTTGAGGGGGTTAAGGAGTTGTAATTCTAACACTGCCTGCTTGATCTTTTGATCAACACACAGCAATATAAACAGAAATTATTTTAAAGGAAGGCTACCACTCTATATTTCCTTCAACCAGGAATCGAACCTGGGATCATCCTTGAGGACATTTAGAAAATAATATTTTTTGATATCTCTAAGAGAGGCTATGAACTTTATAAGCTAAAATTGCTTAAAAATTAAGCAATTTCTTAAGATATTTAATTTTTAATGAGTAATTTATATACTTAATATTTGGTTATTAGATTGAATATGAAATATCATGTTCACATGCCTGTTGAGATTTTAACATCAAACAAGAAATTAATGAATAATATCGGTGGTCATAAAAATGTTGTTAATGGTGAATCCTAGCTCATAATATTCAGAAGAATGAACCTCATTTAATCCTGTTGATTCCATTGTTTAAAATATAAATATTTTGCCAAGGAAGTAGTATACCAAAAATTAATAATTTCATTATTTAACCAATGCTGACAGCAAGGCTTTATATTTTAAAAAAAGTATTAGAACTATACTTTCTGTTTAATATTTTTGTACCTAGAATGTTAAATCTCAACCATATTTGTTCACAGATTTCAGAAATTCTTTTACATTTGCTGAAAATTATTATGAAATATTAATGTGTAATCGTGTCTGAAAGACATGAAAATGATTTTTACTGATTTTCTTCAGGTGCAAATTTTTCCTCCAGCCTGAGATAAGTTTTGATCACATGTCTCTTTTTGTTCACCATAATTTGTTGATGTTTTCAATTTAGATGTAGGGGGATAAGGTATATTAGTATGGTATATTTCTTACTGTACTAGTTTTCTTGTAAAATACACTGTCATTTCATTTTTTACACAAATAAATCCTTTTTATATAATTTTATTATTTTCATTTTGTTTGGAACATATTGTAGAAGGGAAATTACCTTTCTTGTTGTGTCCTTCATTTTCAGAGTTGTGTACTGAAAAGAAACTGTCTCTTATATTGAATGCTGTGTAGGTAGTCTTTTATAGTGGTGTTGGAAATTATAATATCTGTTTTGATATTTTTTGGGTACAAACATGCACACTTCACAAGTTTATTATATCCGAAGACTGTGTACATTGACTTTCACAAAATGACAAACAGGCAATAACAATGAAACAGTAGTTCAACATCTCACACATACCAGTAGATAAGAATGTAGCAGTTGAATGAATGTTTGTGGATGGAATGCAGAGAGAGCAATTCTCAGGACAAGCGGGGCAGCAGGGCTCCGGACAGCCCTGCTGTGCAAGCGGATTTCACTGGTAGTGACCCGCGGACTTACAAAGCGTCTTACATGACTATCTTTGGCACTTCTTTGCTAGTTAACACCTCCTACTCAGCATTCTTTTGGCACTAGTCAATTTGTCGACTGACACACTTACGTAGCAGCGCTAACCGGTGCCACTGGGCAAGCCGAGGCCCGGGTGCTACCGCGTGGTGGGGACGAGTTGGGCTCGGTGCGCGAGGACTGGCCAGGGGTAGAACACGCGGAAATTTTGTTTGCGGAGCAGTGGTACCTGCTACATGCTCGCCGGTTCTCTCGTGTATCTAGAAGCGTTTCTTAAAAAATACGTTTGAACAACTTTTTTTGGTTTGTTTCTTTGTTTGCAGAGGCGTCAGAACAAGAGGTGAGGGGTGTATTTTGAACACCCCGGTGAGCAAAGGGCGCCAGAAATGCTCTACTAACCAAATTGATACTAGTTTCTGGCGCCCGTCAGGCAACATCACTAACTACGTTTTAAAGACTGTCCTTACCCACGAGGAAACAATTTCACAGGTTGTATATAAGGATAAAATACAGCATAGACCATTTGTGGGAGGAAGAACTAATTCGATACTACTCTAATTCCCTCGAGATGAATCGATGATCCGCTGCGCTTCTCGATCTGACACTCATCTCTTTGGTCTCTCGAGTCCTTAGAACCCGCATCATGACATTCTACCAACACACCACAGAACTGTGCGGGGGACTGTTTGAAAAATATTAAATTTAGAATATTACCACGTGTCGGCGAAAGAAAGAATTGTGAGATCGTCGTATATGAAATCGAACGTGCACACGAGTGAATAAAAAATCTCGCAAGTTCGGTGCGTGTCGAGTGTGACGTCACCGTGAAGTGCGTTAAAACTCGAAGGCGGGTAATCCGAGGAGGGGGTTGGGGGTCGCCCAGCCTTGAGCGCGTGACGCCAACTCCAGCGGGTCGTGCTTTCGGACCAGGCCAGCGCAGGTTAACGACCGAGTAGTAATCTCCTTCATTTTAATGAGGGGATACCACTAACTTCATCTGCGTCCCCGGGAATAAGTTGGGACGTTTCCGATGTCGGCGAGTCCCAGAGACGTGCTGTTAGAACGCTCACACGTCAACCATAGAGCGAGTGGCGAATTTATTGCTACGGGCCCTTTGTGCAAGGCCCTTGAAGGGTCCTATTCATCTCCGAAACAAATGCGACCGCGCCCGAATTGGACGGGAGTGGGGGAAATAAAAAAAAGAGAACGTCATTTTTACCACGTCATGTACGCCGCGCATTCGCGTCTGCTGAATTCACGCTTCGGAACTCTGACCGTAAGTTTTCATTGGGAAAGGTGGAATGAGGAATAACACATAATTTTGGTTTTAGGTGGACTCGCTTTCGGAAAATAAAGTTTCTGTGAGTGTTTCATTAATGTGGGGTCGAAAATACAATGTCGCTTGCAAGACTCAAATTGAGTTCTCTACGCAGTCGCTACGATGTGACATTGTTGTAATGGAGGCCCTGCAACTTTCGAATTCTGAGTGGACTCAGAGCCTGTCCAAATAGGATGCAACGGGAATTACTGCGAACAGAACTTCTGCATTTGACGAACGAGTGTAGTTTAATCCAACAGAGAGGGGAGCGGAATTTGAGTCTTATTTTAGTGTGGATAATTCCAATGTTTCTGGACCTTTCTATTAGTTACGCAAATACATGGAGGAAGGGATGTACTGTTTCGAATTGAGTGCGGGCGTATAAGAAAAGAAAGAATAACGCAAAAAGAGAGAAGTATTGAAAACTTTCAATAATTGCACTGTGAGATACTACTTGAATTCCATGAAGCATTCAGAATGTACCATCTACTAAAAAACAAAACTTATTTCTGTAGGTCGGTTCTTTCTGCAGTTGAAATTTTATGATATAATGGCGGTATAACATCAGAACTGTCTGGTGTATAAAGATATACAATTCAGACAGTTACTTTTGGGTGAAGTCTCCTTGAGAATTATTTTCAGGTCCGTTATTATGCTCTTGTAATTAAAATTAAAAAACCGAGTCTCAACAATATGAATTGAAATGTATCGTAGTTTTAGAATTTTATGAGCATAAATTATTGCGTAATATCGCATTTCAGAAAGATAAGACTATGTGCAATTTAATGCAAGGTAAATACCCACGAAAATATTCGGAGATTTGAAAAATATTTTCGTGTAAAAATACAGTTTTGGCCGCGCTCCTCGAGTTGAACGCAAGTTCATATACTGGCATTTGCAATACAACTTTTCACTATAATACTCCGCTTGAATGGATCATTTAAAAAGGTATAGAACTGGAAAACTATTGAAAGGATTAAAAACAAAGGTTACTTCGAATTTTCATTCGATGTTTGAATATATTTATCCAGTGTAAATTATACGATTTAACAAGAGTGATAATGTAATGAACTTTCTATTGCCCCTGCATTTGTAGTGCCAACGTGTTTGCGACCTGTTAAAATTTTGTGTAGCGTAAATAATCTGGGAACAGATAGTGAGGATATTGTGGTTATACTACTCTTCACTGTATTAAATTTCGCTACAACTCAAACGTTAGCACATCGAAAGGCATACATTCAACCTGAGGGATGTTTGCATGTTCATTACGTGGTTCCTCGCTGCATTTATAGTTCGTTCACAATGCAAATTTAACCCAAATTTTAACATAAACAAGTCGGTTCAATGCGGCATTGACGATGTGAAGGTACCAATGTATTCGGAACGATCATTCATTACTTTCATGTTAACGCAAGGTAACTTACAAATTTAGTTGTACGTAAAAATTGATTAACTCGTGTCAGAAGCGTCGGTATTTCGTTTAATTTTCACGAGAAAATCGTACAAGAGATTTCGATTTACATTGACGTACAATTATTTATCTACTTGCATTATTGTAGAGTATAGAGGGATATCTAATAAAGATATATAAACGTCACTACAATTCAGATTAGAGCAATCGATAAAGACGTAAATAAAACGACACATTCGTAACAACCGCTTTGTATGTACTTTTTCTAGAAAATGTAATCGCCAGTATCAAGAAAATACGACCATAACGTTCTACGTTTCATTTTTTAATTGCAATCATCTTAAACTCGCTTTTTCGCTGTAATTGCGATCGCGTTCTCCCGAAACAATATTGTACTTTCTACGAGTTGCGTGGCGGCGCTGGTTTGACGTCACGTGCGGCGGGGGTCGGGGAGCGGTGGAGGGGGGCGCGGGGCGATCGCCCCGCAGGCGCCGCGCCGCCGTCGTCGCCGCCGTCGTCTTCATGGAGGTGGTCGGGGGCGACGGCGCCAGCGCCTCGTCGCTCGCTTACTGGATGAGCGGCGAGCTCTGGCTGTCGCTGAAGTCCAGCGTGTAGTAGAGGTCGGCCGCCTCCAGGGCGGGCAAGGAGCGGTTGGGGCCCGAGCCCTTCTCGCCGCCTGCCGCCGCCCCGCGCCCGCCGCCGCGGGAGCTGTTCACAAGCAACAAGGGACAAGGCGTTTCAGCAAAGGCGTGGACACACAATTTAGTGGACGGGGAAATGGGTCTTAATCTACCAAAGCTAGAACTCGTTAAACAGGGTGATCTATATTTTGGTATGGGGTGTGGGGTTCTCAACTTGTCACGGGGTGTAGGAGTTGAAAAATTGGGGCGAGGTACCACACTCCATGGGGTTGACTGAGTAAAACACAGCAATCTGTACACAGTGGAGTACGTCAACAGCGTTGTAAGAGCAAGAGTCATACAAGATCATAGTATGCTGTCAGCTGTAAATGCTGTAAATCAGCTGTAAATTTATGGGAAACTTATGTATAACTCAATGTTGTTTCTTAAATGACGTGATAAATGCTTACATAGTTAATTTTTGTTCATAATTAATTGAGATATTCAAACGCAAAAGCGCACAATACTGTTAAAAGTAAAAAGGCTTGCGTATATCGTTTATTATACGTACTAATAAAATTATGGTTTTATTAATAGGTGGTTTTTGTGTAATTATTAAATTAGGCTGTATGAATTGTGGAATTTTATTCGGTTATTAATCGGCTGTAATGACGAATGTATCCAAAAGTGTGCATTACATATGATTATATATGGAAGTATCGAAAGCATATTGACTCATGTTTTTGTTAATGTATATATTACGGGTAAAGTGTGAATTTGGCTAATTGACGAATTAGACGCTTAATGATCACGATATTCAGAATGGGGAGGTGAAGTTGAAAGAAGAAACAGTTTCGAAGCATACTAGGGATTTTATATGGATGAAGTGGACATTAACCAACAAAAGGTGGCTAAGGTAAGTGAATTACGTTGTGGTGACAAGGAATAGATATGTGATAAATACGGATCAACACGACCTATAGAGGGAAATTTCAATTTTGTCGTAAATATCCACGACACCACCAGTAGCGTAACGAAATGAGTGTGAGCTAGCTCGCAAAACTTTTATCCGGGCACCCTTTTTAAACGTGCATAGCAAACACTAGTTGTGTTAGTACCTTAAATAATAAAAATATCGCCTAAAAAGGGCCCTCTTTCACCTGGGCCGACCCGCATCGCGGGCCTTCCGGACCCGAACGTTACGCTACTGGACTCCACCGAACCTAACCTCAAATCAGCATACGAGTGCACTTCGGCTGACGCTTCGCTCTGCATTTTCAAGATGACGAGCCTCTGGCTTTCGGCCTTCGCAATTTATATGAAAGAACCCAGCGTCTCCAACGCGTAATTTTCAACGGATTATGCCATAATACTTTTTCCGAATACACATGGGGCCTCACCTTATTTTAGTCATCTGTTGGGTCTGATTTCGATATTAGCCAGATGAAGAAAGGAAATTATCCGTTCATCGTAATTCATACAGCTTTATCTACACCTATCCAATGTGTGATTTAACCAGGCCCTCCTAACATGAGCCATATTTCAGTTTTTAGCCATGACATGAATGTCGCGCCCCACATAATTTGCTAATTCTGAGGCCAGACTCTATAAATCTTCAAGGTTTTATTCGCTTGGTTGCCATCGGCTCTAATAACATTCACCAGGGCGGGAATTTGCGCGAAATATTCTGCGTCATGCTCTTGCTGTATACCATGTATAACGATTTGGCCAATTTCTTGGGAAAATGCTTAATCAATTCCGACGAAGTTAAATGTTTTTAGCAAATAATATAATACGATTGTTTTAACAAAAACTATTTGAGCTCTTTGTTTTGTAATCAAAATGCTCGTCACAAAACGTTTGAGGTTATAACGATTATTTACGCCCGGAAGACTTACAAAGAAATTTCGAGTGGTTAAATTAAAATATAAATTAAATCAGAATTAAGAGCCAAAGAGGCACCACGAGGAGTTCAACAGCGCAACAAAGCGATTTCTGGACACTGAAGAGAAAATAATCATGGGAATCATATTATTGCAAAATAATAATATTTCGTATTCTATGTTTTGGTAATGAAATTCAGCATCTTTCCTGGTGTACCTTTTTGTTGAGCAGAATTAATTGCTCATGGCTTGATTTATTAAATTACTCTGTAAAAATGATCTGAGGCAACAGTGTGGTAATTACATGCACAGTATCGGCGGAATGGCTTTCAAGTACCCTTCATAGCTTCAATGTTGAATTCCTGTGTCGTTGGGCAACGAAGAAAAACTTCGATTAAAAAGTAATTTAAATATTTAGGAAAATTGAAGAAACCACAAAAAATAGCTTGAAAATACTTTATTAATAATTTTCATTATTTTGTATTTTTCTGCTACATCCCCCGTTTTTTTACCTGGTCGTAATGTTTTTTTTGTCATGAAGCACGTCGAAAAATTGGATTTTGAAGCTAAGCCTTTTTTTGCGGTCAAAGTCATAAATAAAGTTTTGGATGTAACGTTACGTCAGCATCAAAAAAATTATCAGATTAGCATATTTATCGCTAATTAAAACAATGGACTTTCATGGAGCGCCAGCCAATCGTTGCGGCGCATGGAATGTCGTAAAGCGTACTTTCGTAACGTTACTGCCAAGGGAGGAAGCTACGATGGGCGATTTAACACATGATAGCAAAAAGTGGCGGTCGTGCAGTTTCATGCACTTAACACGATTCTATCATCGCAAGCCCACCTATCCTTGAGGTTCTCTACAATAGTGTCAACAGTTAATGCTGATTCGGCGTGTTTTCAAAAGTGATATGAGATAGAGTTTGTTTAAAACAGATGATGTGAACCGCGTTTCAAACAAATCACATGCCACATTGGAACACCTTTGAGAGAAACGGTTGTTTCGCTAAGTACAAAATACAAAATGGGCATTGTTCATATTTTAGGAAAATGTTTAACTTGTCAGCAAATGTTCAAATGTATCTGCATTTAAAAATGAATGTGAAAATTCAGACGATGATGTTGCCAATATTCCAAAGAACTAAATTTCTGAGAAGATTTGAGGATTTAAAGAGCGAAGTGTGTCAATGTGAAATCGGAGCTCGTATAAGAGGACGGGAAATCTCTAAAACTTTAGAGCCTAACGTAGTACGTAATAAGCGAAAGCGAAATTTCGTAGATCATTGCGGCAAAACGTGTTTCTAGAACAACCAATAAGAAAGACTTTTGTAACTTACAAGGCTTTATATAACTTATAGATTTTGAAACGTCCGTGGACTGTGTTGCGTTGTACTTTTGTGGCTTTTACGAATTTTATTTGTTGTGTAGAGTGCGTTTTATTTGTATTTGTATATGTTCAATATAAGTGAATTCTATATTCATACATTATTTGTGCATATATTGTGACGAGAAGTAAGGATTAAATTTGGTTATGAGAATATGTTCATTTGTGCTATAATATTTTGTGTTCTGCCTTTTTTGAATTATTTTTCACTTACTATCAATATCAATCAACTTCCACCCAATGCTTACGTGTGGCATCCATCCGCATGCTACAATTCAAAGATTTGTAAAAGAGTAGTTCAGCCCACACTTAAGCCTTATTTGAACCTCTTTTTAAAGGAAACTAATAAGTTGTCGAAAAACTTCATATGACTTGATTTCAAGTATTCTAGATACAAATGCAATATTGCTTACAAATTGCTGGAAATGTACATATTAACGGCGAGAAAGATCATTTAAAAAAATACATTGTTGTAATTTTTGAAAAATAACAACAAAAGGATACAAATATATGGAATTTATGTCGACTTATGAGGTGCATTTAGTACTATCCCTATCAAAAGTTTAAAGAAAAAAATTGGAACCGATTTTGAGAAAACTTTGTTTTTGTATTTTTTTTAACTTGCTCAAATTGCACGCAATATTGCTAAAAAAACAACTAAAATTATAAAAAAAATGTACATGATCTAAATGAAAGAACTCGCTATAGAGAAAAAATCATTTATATTCTAGGATGGTTAATGTGTGTATTCTATGATTTTGATGCTTCTAGATCAATTGAAAATAAGTTTAAAAAAATTAAATATCCTTAGCCTGGCCGTTATGCCCGTCCTCCTCCTACTCCGTATATACGTACTTATACGGGAAAGTAAAAATTGGAAGGGATTCCTTTGTGAGTGAACAAAGCCTGTAGGCATAAATGAAAAAAAATATCAAACTTTTGACAGGGGTCA
The DNA here is from genome assembly GCA_038098605.1 of Gryllus longicercus. Taxonomy (NCBI): domain Eukaryota; kingdom Metazoa; phylum Arthropoda; class Insecta; order Orthoptera; family Gryllidae; genus Gryllus; species Gryllus longicercus. The sequence continues at coordinate 731,474 of JAZDUA010000316.1, forward strand.
TCTTTCTTTTCAATTTATTTTTTTAATATTTCTGGATTCTGGTGCCTCTTTTTCCGCAGAAAGACAAAACACGACGTGCTTTCGTGTTGACCAGGCTTACAGATATATTTCTAACTTGATCGAGTTCGGTTCCGGGAGAAAAAAATACAAACTAATAATGAAAAAGACAGAAAAACGCAAAAGACCAAAAATAGCTATCAGAAGCTAAAATAGGCAAAATAAAATTCGACTAAAACAACTCCAGAAGTGCAATTAAGTCATTCCCATTGTTAAAAGTCATGAAACTGTAACAATAATAAAAAATACATTTTGCCAAACTTCCGAGCTCTACTGATAAGTATCAAAAAAGTTTTTATCATTTGACCTCATTTTCCATATAACAAATATTTAAATATCAAAGAATTGACCATACCAGTGAACAGCAAAAAAGCTTTTAAAAAAATCTCTAGTAACAAATTTAATGCGCTGAGAAAAAGAACTAGCCCAGAATCCAATGGCAGCACGTGCCATTGGTTTGTAATTACTACTCGTACATTAGAGGAAACGAATAAATATTATTGGCTTAACGAAAAAAATGTCAGCCATATTCCGACAACAGAGGCAAACGTTTTGGATCAAATAAGTACTTTTGTGATTAGAACATTGTCGTGGAAAATAGCAGGCACCATCTCAGTCTGACAACTACAAAATACCATAATGTAATATTTAATCCTTAGTTTCTGAAAAGTAGCTCAAAAAGCTAAAAAAACAACAACAGGGAGTTAAGGGGTTAGTTAGTGGAACCCACGAACTCATTGTAAATACCGTTTTGTTGGTGTAAATGTTCATTTTTACGTTTTGTAACTTGTTTTTTACTCTCAGGCTACTTCTAGCAGCGTAAGCTTACGCAGAGTAGAGAAAGTATTATAAAGCTGCGGGAAAAACGGCGAATTTTCGACAGAAACACTGTTATTGTCGGGGCCTGGTATCGGAAAAGTGGATAAATCTTATCCCTATGTATAATAAATTACTTCCTCCAATGCGTTGTTGAAGGCAGAATCCATATTTTATGGGTCCTTGATACCAAAAATCAATTGTCGGCAAAACGTCTGTCTGTCCGTCTGTGGGCAATGCTAGCGGGTAAACCGTAGGGAGGATTTGTACCAAAGTTGATAACCCCCAATCGATCTGGCTGATGTCGTGCCCTCTTAAATTCGACACCGATGTTTTAATTTTGGGGGGTACTTTACATAAAAACTCCGCCTGCGGTGGGCGCTGGGGAGGATAGAGTACCTCAGCAGCCGCCGTTGCCGGTCCAATCGCGGATAAAGGAGGAGGGTTGGGAGTTGGGCCAGCTCCCCATCACCTGTCAAAAACGTTGCTCTGCGAAACGCTCAACGAAGCCTCGGAAAAGGATGCGCAGCGTCTTGCGGTTTCTGGAAGACGGATTATGAGAAGGATCTTTGGACCAGTTAAACTTCCCGGTGGAGATTGGGATGGCGGATTAGAAACAATGCCGAACTGAACAGTATACAAAAACATGAAACCATTAAATTTTATCATGAGATTAAGTTGACTTGGTCATCTGAATAGGATGTCCCATGACAGAAGAGTGAACAAGATCATTATCTGGAATCCAGTGAGCACCAGGAGAAGAGGACGGCCTAAAAATAGATGGAAAGATGTGGTCAAAGATATCAGGAAAATTAAGATTGAAAATTGGATCGAGCACTCGAAGAATAGGTGAAAATGAAAAAAGGATAATTAAGCAATCCAAGACATTCATTAGGAGGTTGTAGAACCTTAGAAGAAGGAGAATAAGAGGAGGAAGAAGAAGACTCAACATAAAGACCCTTTTCCAAAATTTAAATAAAATCCACTAAATGCTTTTATTAAAATTTGACCTGAGATAGCGTAAAGGACGCTTAAGAGGAGGAGATCTCGTTTTCGTTGAAATTCCTGTTTTCCGAAAATTGCACAATTGAAAATAAATTTTTGCCTCTTTCTACAACTACAATTATGAAGATAAACATTTTGCTTAATGAAATGTGCTCTTCAGAAAGAAGGTCTTTAAATAGGGTCACCAATTCTTTCTAAAGGAAATAGATTCAGGGAAGGTAATATATTTAACGTAGAACTAACAAATATATTTCTTTTATTTAAGGATTTTCGATCTCTGATTATGGTATTGAGAAATTGTTAGCTCACTTCGATGTAATCAAGGCAAGATTGTGTGAAATATTCTTTCTTTTCTATAAAACGTGCTGCAAATACTGTATCAGTTAAATTTATTCATGTTTGTTTAATTTGTAAAAAAGTATAAATGACTATTATTACTGGCTATCGAAATAAACGGAGATATGCACCGCAGGCGCTTTGTTTAAATTAAATTGGACTTTTTCAAGTTATAAGTATATACATAAATATTTCCAATAATCCAAGAACGTATTTGATGTTTTAGTACCTTTAGTTTTGCTAAACTAATGAAATTTATTTTTTCGATATAGCCTAATACACACAGAACGTTTCAAAGAGCAGACACTGCCGCTGCTCTTCTGGAAAAAAGCAACTGTTTCTCATAGCACACATTCATATTAAACATTTACTATATGAATTAGAAATACCATACGATGCTTAAATCTCCCTATTATTATGCTCGCTATAAATGAATTTGCCTGGTACGAAGGCAATCTCAAAAGTAAGTTACACTATCTTTTTATATCCACGCGGTGGGCGGGAAAAGGCCGGGAAACTCAGGCTACGTGTGTCTGGATCTTGTGGCAAAACAGTAAAATTGCTATGCGTCTACCATTACTGATCTGGCAGTGACGCACTGCCACAGTAATGCAACAATGGGTACTCCACTTGTTCCTACCACAGATTGCGAAGTTCGTGCTATTATTCGTTTTCTTACGGGGAAAAAATAAAAATGCGACTGGAATTCGTCGTGGGTTATGTAGTGTGTACATTGAAAGCGTAATATCAAGACCAATGGTTTCTCGGTGGCGTAAGTCTTTCATTGAAGGAAGAAGAACTTTACATAATAAACAACGACGCGGGCGCCCTTCCTCTTCTCGCGCTCCGATTGGTGTCGACGAGGTCAAAAAGGCATGGACACCGTTCGGCAACTTACACTTGATGAAATTCTTTTTCAGCTTGCTCCGAACATTGCAATAAGCCATGCAACACTTCATAGAATCATTTCTGAGGATCTGTGTCTATCGAAAGTGTGTGCGAGATTGGTCCCTCGCCTGCTTAGTCAAAACAAGCTGTCTTGTTCCACGTCAACGCTGGCTCACACTCTGCTCATCAGACTCAAGCACTGCTAGAACAGTTTCGAAGGGAGGATTACGGTCATCCCCCATACTCCCCTGATCTTACACCAAGCGACATCTTTTTCTGCACCTTAAGCAACATCTCGGGGGAAGACCCTTCGCAAATGAGAATGAATTGAACGAAGTGGCGAGATGACTTGCCAATTTGGAGGGAGGGTGCTTTGACACAAGGGTGCTTTGAGGGTTAAAATAACTGTCACGGTCCAAAAAATGCATTACATTGCATTGGGATTGTGTAAAAAAATAGCTAGTGTATGTCATTTTCAAAATATACCCACTTCAATTTTTGAAAATGTGTTTTTGTTTTTGTTTTTAAATAGTGTAACTTACTTTTGAGATAGCCTTCGTACACATTATTTGACGGGAATGTATTATTTGTGTTGGTTGGGGTATATTGTTAGAGCTAATAGCACAATAGAAACGATGCGTTTCCGAATGGCTCAATAACAAGCAAAATAGATGGCGAAAGTGAGTATGCGGTTGAAACAAATACCCAAAGCAAATATCCACATTGATTATCGATGTTTGGAGCTAATGACGCTTGTGATTGAATTAATTAGCGGCGGCAAATACCTAGCGCGTTTACTTTGGCATCGGGATACCGCTTAGCTTTCTCGCTTCATTAAGAATTTATGGGCGTGGAAGTAGGCAGCGTGTATTGTACTGTGGTGAACAAGGGTTACTAATCACCGCGAGGGCGAAGGCGATAATTTTTGCAAAGCAGTACTTAACCTGTATTGTTTGCAAATGCTGCGAAATTAAATGCGACGTGGGTTCTGCGCTTCGTGGTAAACTACGAGATGCAGCTGTAAAATAGGAATGCGGGGCGTGTGTTTCCTGTGCGTGATCATTTCGCTGAACTTTAACTAACTTTCGCTGAACGACTACTTCCATTAAATTAACGCGTGATACTTGGAATCAAATGGAAGGAAGTGATATGTTAATATTCATTAAAAGGATAATAAAATAAAACACAATAAATTATTTTTATCTTCGGTTTTGGCTGCTAGATTTATGATCCTTAAATTAAACAAATAAAAGCTAAGGCCTACGGGAAAAATTATAAAAAAATGAGATGAGAAAATATATTTTTTAAGTCTGCCGCATTAACGCACTTAAGAAGGAATAAGAATTCACGTGTTTCAAAGCAGGTAATAAACTTGTTTAAGTGAATATTAATACGTCTGAGGGCACGTTAAATAGCAAAGTTAACGTAATATTGGGTTCAAAACAATAAGCAAGTAATATTTCAAAGGCCATTTACTCGTTGTATGGACTACTGAACGAAATTGCGTTCCCTATTCTCTCACGAAGGATCATTTTAGAGATGCACGTCACATGTTCTTCCTCAAAGCGTAATGGGAACATTGTGTAGCGCAGCGAGAGAGGTACACATTTCCCTTTGTGCCTCATATGGTGGGTAACGGATAGCTCGCAGCTCGCGGGTTCGTTACGCCGTAAGCGCGCCTGCTTTCAGTTCCATCGCTGATCCACTCCAGGCGGAACACTCGAGCGCCGAGAGGACGGTGCTGGGAGGGCGGGCGAGGCCGCGAGGGGGCGTGAGAGGCCGGCGAGGGGGGGGGGGGGGGAGACGGCGCCGGCGCCTCTAGGGCCTCTGGACGCGCGCGGGATGCGACTTAAAGAAAGGGCTCTGAGGGCGGAAGGTTCAAGGAAGGCAAGGTGAGGAAGGCAGAAAGCAAGTGTGAGGAATAAAGCTCGTGAAGGATTTTTGTTGTCGCATGTTGCTGGAGGAACGACGGCCGAGACTTGTTTTGGGGCACTGCCAGAGAGAGTGAGAGAAACCAGAGTACTAATATATATATATATATATATATATATATATATATATATATATATATTATATAAAGAGATAGAGAGAGATAGAGATAGTGAGAGATGGAGAAATAGAGACACACAGAGAGAGAGAGAGACAGATATATATATATATATATATATATATATATATATATATATATATATATATATTATATAAAGAGATAGAGAGAGATAGAGATAGTGAGAGATGGAGAAATAGAGACACACAGAGAGAGAGAGAGACAGATATATATATATATATATATATATATATATATATATATATATATATATTATATAAAGAGATAGAGAGAGATAGAGATAGTGAGAGATGGAGAAATAGAGACACACAGAGAGAGAGAGAGAGACAGATATATATATATATATATATATATATATATATATATATATATATATATATATAGAGAGAGAGAGAGAGAGAGAGAGAGAGAGAGAGAGAGAGAGAAGGAATATCAATAAGATCTAGGAAATCATATGGCGAATATGCAGAAAAGGAGAAAATACGTTGAATTTCTTATTTGGGATGTTATACTACGGTTAGTATACATTATTGTTACCACGCAGGAATTTATACGACGGAGAGACAAGAGTGAACTTAACGTACGTAAGGACATTTGGTGAAAACACTATACGATCCAGTTGTCTAGGAGCGTGGTGCGGATGACGCGTACCCTCCCTTCTACTTGCTACTTAATATTAGCGGAGCGGGGATTCTGAGAGGCGGGGTCGGAGCGGGAGGAAAGACGAGGAGAATTCTCAATTTTATAGTAATTCGATTGTGATGAAGCACTCACGATGTTATTAAGGTTGCATTGTGTATTAACGATTTTTTTAAAAGAACTGTATTTATTAAAAAAGTTCGTTTGAAAAATTGTCGAGCTAAACACACTGCGTTGGATATTCGCATCTTCAGGCAACAGACATTAATATTAACAGAAATCACTTACAACTGTTTTAAAATATAGAAAGCTACTTAACCAGGCGCGTTGAAAAATTGTATTGCTCACGCAATTTTAGATAATACGCTAAATGGTTTAAATGGTATGGAAAGTATGGCTAATAATTAACGCTGCAATCGGAGGAGAAGTCCACATATGGGCGATTTTTATGTTCCATTTTTCTGCAGCATTATTTTCGCGTTTGCCGAGCACACGGCCTCAGAATTTCTCTATCTTGAAGGATATCTAACGCGGCCCGTAACTCTGCCGAAGATCTCCCCGAGTAGCTGGCGAATGTTCCACTTGGGACCCGATCGCCGAGCCGCCCCGAAAAGCCCCGGGGCGGCCATTACAGCGATGTACGAGAAGCGGGGGGACGGGACGGGACGGCCCGACCCGGCCTACTGGAGCGGAGGAAATAAATGAGGTATGGATGAGAAACAGTGGCAAATGCGTGCGGGGCAGGGAGCCCGAGGAGTGTCTAACGATCTCGGATCGGAAACTGGAGAAGTTCCCCGTTAAGAGACATTCTATACTGCCCAGAGGGAGGCTCGGCAGATGCTGCAATATTCCCCTTCGTCTAGATTGAGATAATATGTAAGCGGAGCTTCCGCAAAGAGCTTTTTGTTCCACCACCAGTGTAAGACGCGGTAAAAATGAATCAAAACTTATTTGGAAAATGTTCTTATCGCGGTAATTAATCTTATTCCTCCACGGCAGTCTCTTTGAAAGAACAATTTTGTCTTCAGACATCATTTACAAATGTATCTTTATAAATGAGTTTGATTGTGGAATTGGATTTTAAACAAACTATTTAGAATATGGGGTTGTAGAATGAAACAATACCATTGTAGGATCTGAGTTACTGAATGCAATATGTTTTTCGTTACTCAGAGGTACATTCTTACAGTTAAGAATCAAAATTAATTCTGTTCTGTACGATGACATAAATTAGTTAACGTTGTTTTCATTATGAGGAAATAATACAGAGAATCATTCAAAGATATTGTAGGGTTTGTAATGTAATGGACTATCTGTTTGAAAATAGAATGGGAAATAATCTGAAAAAAATATAGGAGTGCGCCCCCCAACTGTCTGCATGTGTGCTTGCCCAGAGCATGTCACGAGAAGGGAACGGCGATGCCATTAAATGAGAATAGCGCCCCTCCCACGCTCCCGACGCCATCGAGAATTCTAATAAGCTATGGCGGCTGCAGAGCTTGCTAACGCTCGATGCGTTTTGTAATTCACTGCGTGATGAGAAAGTTCACTTCTCGTAAAATAATGTATGTACGTGTTTATCCTCACAAAAATAAATACTGTAGTTCAAATGCACATACGCGTTGGAACACTCGCCAGTTATATATAGTTGATGACAAATGATATGAAACTTCACGCACACGACATGAGAAAATAAGCGCTAACTGTAAATTCACCGAGATAAACTCTTGGACACGCTATTTCTGCTTCACGGCATCTGACCTTGATATCTCGTCTGTATAGCATACGAGAAATGAACAAAAACCCATACTTGAAATGTAAGCAAACGAGAAGCGTTGAAATAAAAAAAAAAAAACATGTTGCTTGAGATAAATGAAAACACACTAAAAAATAGAGAGAAAGGGAAAGAGATGAACGACAGCCATAAAGAAAGTGGTGGATGTCTTGGAAAGAAAGCACAAAATCATGACATTGACTAGCCAGACGCAAAACATGAAGTTGATGAAGATTGATGAATAATGAAGGAAAAGTTGTGAATGTATTTGTACGTACTAGTTAAATTAACATGTTTATATTCTAACGGTTACGTTAAGCTTACAATTGCGACTTAAAAATAAACTAGTGGCGCTACGACAGCACTATCTTTCTGGCATTATTTCTAACTGCTCTGTTAAATTATACTACTATATAAACCTACTAAAGTGCTTTCATCCAGAAAAAAGAATCCTCTCAGAGACCTGACCTCACAGTTAACCCTCATACCATTACGTCTCAGAAGAGCCATAGGGGCTCAACGCGGACCGACGCTTAAAAACGCAAATGCTCGCTTCACGTAAAATATCCTCGAAAATCAAAATCAAAATATGTTTCTAACTCCCAAAGCCACGAGTTCATTCAGGTCGATTGCGTAAATCAGTTTTGGAGAAAATCGGCTGAATGGTTTTGGCGCTAGCCATTGACCACAGACGAACGATAGAACAGACAGATACCCTTTTGCCGTCATTTGATTTTGGACCTACAAAATATTGATTCAGAGAACACCACGTGATAGAGGAATTTTTTCTATATTTAGCTAATAGATTTATTCACTTTTTCGTTACCAGGGCCCGGCAATACGAGTTTTTTAAGCCGAAAATTCGCCGTTTTCCGGCGCATGATTAAGTAACTTTCTCTTCTTACGAAGTACTTTCGTAAGGCCGAGAAAGTAAAAGGAAAGGAGAAAAAGGGGAGCTATTAGGAGAATAGGCGGAGGGGAGGATGAGAAAAGAACGAGAAAGGAAGAAGGCGATGCAAATGAGTAAATGGGTGAGGTTGAGAAAGGCAAAAAAATGAGGATGAGAGGGATGAGAGTGAAGAGGAGTAAAAAAGAGGACGAGGAGAACAAGGAGGGGTGAGAAGGAGAATGAAGGAGGAAAGCGAACACAGGAGAAAAAGAGGACGAGGAGAACATGGAGGGGATGAGAAGGAGAATGAAGGAGGAGAGTGAAGAGAAGGAAAAAAGAGGACGAGGAGAACATGGAGGGAATGAGAAGGAGAATGAAGGAGAGTGAAGAGAAGGAAAAAAGAGGACGAGGAGAACATGGAGGGAATGAGAAGGAGAATGAAGGAGAGTGAAGAGAAGGCAAAAAGAGGACGAGGAGAATGAAGGAGGAGGGACTGACCTGTGCGGCGGCAGCGTGTGGCTGGGCCTCGAGCAGCGCAGGTCGTCGGCGCTGCCGCCCGTGGCCGCGCCTCCGCCGTGGCCGCCGCCGTGGCCGCCGCCGCCGGCGCCGCCCCGCGCCTTGCCGCCCAGCAGCCCCAGGCCCAGGCCGGCGCCCGGCGCGCCCAGCAGGCAGCGCTTGTACGTCTCGTGCACGCGGCAGTGGCACGCGGCCACCGTCAGCGCCACGATGACGATGGCGCAGGCCAGCGTGCCCGCCGCGATGTACACGTGGTGCAGGTGGCCCAGGCGCGCCGCCGGCGCCGCCAGCGTCAGGTCGAGCGGCGCGCCCGGCGGCCCGGCCGGCAGCGCCGACGGGATGCTCTCCAGCACGAACTCCTCTGCGGACACACCACCGCCGCTCACCACTCACCGCACAACTCGACCAACTGATCGCGTGCGTGTTCTCACGCATATACAACACGTGGGAATGCGCCGCTTCCGAAAATAAATTTGAACTAGCTGAACCCTTGCGATCACGTCGAGCTTAAGGAAAAGCCTTAGAAATATCAGAAACGTTCCACATATTCACTATAAGGTTAATAGAAAACCTAAAAAAAATCATTCTTGTCGTTCAGTATTTTCTCAAAGACTAATGGCATGAGGGTGATTTACACATTCTGGAAAAACGCAATCACTATTCACTGTAAACACTGAATTGAATATGTGTCGGAAAATGTAATTGAAATGTTTTATATATACCAAGGTCTGTACATGAATGCTATTGGGAACTATAACAAAGATATTCTGCTGTTCACCTTCATTTAAATACGTAATGCAACACGTATAATAATAATTACTGATATTTTTTGTGAAAGGACACATGTGTCAGACTGGACATTGGGTTCATACTCATTCATTAATCCTTGTATTTAAAAACACCCTTCGAAAGCTCTCTATTTAGTTTTCGCTAACAATAACTTCTCACTGACATGTTTTTACTAAGAGGAACTGCCGAAAGCTTTCAATAGATCCATTACAACTTACACAATGAAATAATGAAGAAGTGACTGCAGAAAAGCTTTAATTGTATTAATTTCAAGATATTATTGAAATGTATCGTTTATTCCCTAAAATATGTTAATAAGAGAGTTTGAAAACACCATCAAGAGTCCACTACCTTTCATTAGAAAAAATCACGAAATTCGATTGAGTACAATAATAAACACTTCTTTCTAAACGAAAACAATTAAATGTAAATGAAAAGATTTTTGGAATTTTCTAAATGTCAGAGGATTTAATGAAAATTGAACTATTCCATACGTATAATTGCTCTTTATTATATTTGAGTACAAATTTTAAAGAAAAACACTTTTAGCAATCTTGCAGAACTTTTCCAAATGTCATCCGAGCTTTATGTAAAGTACCGAAAAAATTATATCTTATGATCTCCGGAATGGCAAAACAAGATATTATTGATGTATTTATTTAGTTTCATCTCAAAAGGTTCTAATTTTACAGAACTACGCGTGTCACATGTATTCACCAATCCATCCAACCATCCCGACATCCCGATTTTCGAGTACAACATTGCGTTTGTCGTCTTTCCAAATGCAATAATCTTAACCATCTTCGCATCATCACTAATGGACCTTATCCCTGACGTGTGTGCTGTGTTACAGCACAAAACAACTTTTAAACATGGATTTTACAAATGAAGACTTGAGATCGTATTGTTAAGGTAAATGGAATACCTTTCTTCTCTATACTATGTATAGTATAGGGAACGTTTCAATTTTTAACATACTGTAAATAAATGAAAATTATGAAAAGTAAAAAAATTACAAAATCCTGTCATCAAAAACAAAGACATAAAGGTTACCAGAAGTCAAAATGATGCCTCTGGGCGTTCTGGTGCTAAAAATGTTTAAGATATTTTATCATTCGTTTTCATTAGTTTAATAACGATATTCATTTATAGGAAAGTATTGTGTTCGTAATACTGGTGGTAAAATTTGTCTTGAACTTTTTACTTTACTTAAGAGGTAAATATTATTACTACCAGTATTGCGAGCAAAATACTTTACTTTAAATTAATATCGTTATTTAACCAATTAAAACAAATGACAAAAGATCCCCGCGAGCTCTACCTACGCCGCCGGGACCGCGACCAGCCTCCGTCAGCGCTTTGCTGGTGCCCGCACGAGGGCCCTCCACGCTCGAGTCGGAGGCTCTCGTCTCCGAGAGGAGAGACCCTCTCGGAACTAGCTGGCAAAATTCGGAGGTACACATTACCGTAGTTATGCGTAAAACCGTTCTAGGTGGGCTTCGTGAAGAAACTTTGGGGAGTTCTGTACAACCTTCCACATTACTTTCTTAATCAAATTTTAATGAATTTCCATTTTTATATAATTATCCACTTGGTGTAAACGCCTTAGTTTACGAATATATAATTAAATGAACATTACGTAGCTGAGTACAATAAAAGAGAAATTATATTCTTAGAAACAGTTTGAATACAAAGAAAATACATCGTGGATAGAGTATTTCTGTACGTATATAGTACGTCCTAGTCACATATGTGTAATTGTCGAGAACAGAAAGGCCCGTCGTTCTTATTCCAATGATGAAAACACAAACACAACGAAACTTCCTTCGGGGTAAATCCCAGCAAATAATTTGTCCAGACTCCTCTTTCGTGCAGCGTGGTTCTCTGCTACAGCGCCTGAGCGGGCGGACATCCAAACTGAGTCAGCGCTTTGCCGGCGGGCCTCCGCGAGAGCCCTTCAAGGCTAAAGTTAAGGTCCTCTGCCACGAGTTAAGGAGTGGCTCTCGCGAGGGAGAGGCGGGCAAAAGTCGCAGCATTTCGGGACGGCTGAAAGCGCTGGGCCCTTCCGCCTGCCTTCCAGGTGGACGTTTGCGCGACTCCGTCCCGTCCCGTCCCGTCCCGTCCCGTCCCTCGAGGCCACTTCCCTAGATCTAAGAATGCATATATATAAAGTGTGAAGTAATTTGACAGAGGGGCAGACGGAGGTACACTGTTGATTGTTTCCGACCCTGAATATTCCATGGAATATGCTTAAAGAAATACGGAGGATACTTTAATATTTGGAATCTGCTTCTTTCTACGCGGAGGTTCATTGCATATCTTTGAAGAGCTGTGCTTGTTTTCATTATTAATTTGGAAATTGCGTACTTTAATTGAAATTAAAACAGCGGTAAATAGGAAAAGAAAATTCGTAGAATGCGATTCTCAAGCCCAAGAAAACGTTCGCGGATTGTACCTCTCCCGCATACATCAAATACAGTTTTTACTGTTTTTGATCAATTAAAAACCAAATCATAAACATAAATCAAATCAATATAAAACCTCTCAAATATTACTTTGAACAAAGGAAGGATTGAGATATAATTTTTCAACTCTTTTAAACTCACTAAAGACTTTGCTAGCACAAAATATGTGTGTGGGAATGAAATTGGTTAGAGGAGATGATTGAGTATGTGGAACACGGTGCACATTTCATAAGTAGTGGTGACCGTGCAACATACTGAATCGGAGGCAAATTGGTGTTGAACTCTTCGTATATGTTACTTGCAATTTGGCATTTTAAATCTCCTATATAGCAAGCTCAGAAATATTACCTCTGCTTCCTGTTTCTAACCTGTTTTTCCAACGTTAGAATTAGTTTCATCCAAAATACTTTGAATCTTTTACTGCCGAAAGAAAAATGTTTGATTCAACCGGCGCCCTATTTGTGAATGAAATTTGATAGCTCTTTAATTACAATGTTTCCTATTACAGCTAACACTTTATGAAAGTGTCAAGACCTATTGCAGCGCTGATAGTTGAGGATTCTTTGAATGACGAACAAAAGGATTCAGCTCTTTACCGCTGGAGACGCGACAAGAAGCCTTCAGAACTTATGCTAAATCGTGAAGTTCCTTTACCGCTCTTAGGAACAAGTTCAAACATTTTTGTTCGAATAGTCGGAAGGAATTTTCAAGGGCAGTCTGTCAGTATCCTGGAATATTCGCAAGTATTAAATTTTCTGAGAACTTGAGGCGAATCTTCTCGGTTACCTTTTCAGTTATGAACCCAGATCACTGCTCGTTGATAAATTAATAACATACACTTCGCTATTTTATATTCACCGTTATGGTCTTATTATGTTCGGCGTTTAAGAACTTGAGTACAATCGTCTCTAAGGTCTTAATTCCGCAACATTACATGGTTATATATTTCAGAGGAAATAAATTAGCTCTTGGCGTTTGATTAAATAAACCTTGCGACGCCGACGCGAGCTTTCTACGATATTCATTGCGAAGCGAACAACGCCGTCAGCATTCTGCCAGAGGGCTGCTGCGAGAAACCTCAAAGCCAAAGTTGCTGTTTTCGCTACAAGTTTAGTGGTTATCGTTTCGGACTGACAGTGAACGTTCCTGGATTTCAGTAACTCAGATTAGTTAATTGTATTGGGTTTTCTAGGTACACGACGAACCGTACTTTCCAAATTCCCAACTTTCACTTTTCACGTTTCTCTTGTTTTAATTATGATTCCTATGTCTAAAGCTCTCGCTCATTTGCAAGGGAAATCAATAGAATAGAAGAAAAACGTTGTTGCTGTGAGTAAGGCTGCAAAAAGGCGTGTCGATATTTTGACGCGTTTTGGATTTAGGCTCCGTGAATCAAAAAAAAAAATGTTTTATTTTCTAATTTCAAAAAGTGTCCGACGGTCGGTCGTTCCACTAGCCACATTAGCATATAAAACATTTTTTTTCTAAAATGGACATTCTCCGATCGAGCAAGCCGCGCTCAAGACCCTGGTAATTTAAAACGGATCATTTAATTTTTGGTGGTACATTACATTAAATCCGTAGGACTTTTGAAAATGGGTCTAAAAATGGTTATAATTATTTTCTTTAATTTTTTCGCAAAAAATGAAAAGTGCATAAATAAAAATGGCAAAGGGCCGATTTCCAGTAAAACCTCTAAATTTTCGAAAGTTACCAAACTGTTTTTTACATCATTAAAGTTTTTATTGATATATATTCTCCAAAAGTTTCTCTTTAAATAATAGTACACGTTTTCAAAATATAATGTCCCTACATTCTTTTGAATGAATCTAAAACAAATTTCTGCTAATATATAATATTTGTTTTTAAACCCGACTTCTAATTGAAATCAAAATTGTTTGATTACGGATAGAGAACCATATATTGTACAAAATACCTTTTCATTAAAGCGTCTGAATTTCCGAAAATTATGTACATATTAATATTTTGTATCTCTCATGATTTTTTTGGTGGGTATTTTTTCAAAATCCAACAAATTTCTCCAAATACATTAACTTTTGTTTTCAAAAACGACTTCAAATCGAAATTAATATATTTCCTTTAAGGACATAGAACACATTGAACATGATATCTTTCTATTAAAGCTTCTGAATTTCCGAAAATTATGTGTGCATATTGTTTCGAATCTCCCATAATTCGTTTAGTTAAGTGTTTTTCAAGTGATGGCTGAATTATTAGTAGGATACAAGTTTCAATATTGTAAAATATTGACGGGCATAAACACAAATGCAGGGATCAAAACCATCTGCACAATATTTTCAAAGAAACCTGTCTGAAGCGGTCATCATAACGGTCAATGGTACCGGCAATAAATAACCGTTAAGTGAGGTGGTCAAACTATCGCAAGGTTGATGTTACGAGAAGCGTACATCATGTCTTACCGTGCTGATGTAAAATAAAAGTATTTTAGGTAACACCATTTAACTTCCATAAACAACAAAATACAACACAGATAATTAATAACACTTGAAATATAAGAAACACGCAAACCTTTCGTAGATTTTACTAACTTTTACAAGATGATTGTTTAGATAAAATTACGTATTTTTAGCAGCAAAATCGTACAGAAAGTGCTCTATGCCTGTTTATAATTTAAAACCGCATTTAAAAATGCCAGCATGTTTTATGCCTGAAGTGTTTTTCGTTTTTTTTTGTAGGATTACGTGCCTTTTCTCGGTTAGTGTCAAACAACATTGTTCTCCTGAAAAGCATTTTCTGTTCCCTCCGAACCGTACTCACAAGCTAACTAACTTTAGAATGAATTATGTATATGAACGGCCGATGTTTGCAGGAACCATTAGTGACCGCTTAAGACAGGTTTGACTGTATTTGCCATCAATATTCTGAAGAGTTCAGACTTATAACTTTTGAAACATCTTCATGAGACTTTACAGTAATTCTATCATACTCTGTGTCAGCCATAGCTGGATTTTTATTAAGTATGTAATGGACGCTTTTGGAACAGAAAGTTTAATAAATTAGAAAATTAACTTTTTTGTAGTTTACCCAACTCAAAGATAGACTCAATAAGAAGGATAAAGGATCGTAAACAAGTTTTAAGAAAGCAAATCGAAAATCAATTGAAAGTAGCCTACTAATTTTCGCACCGAAATTCTAAAGGAATCGGATCGTGTCATCCGGAGAAAGTTCCCGCCGATGCCCTGCGCTGTCTGAGCTCCTCTCAGAGCCTCGGCTCCTTTGTGAGCAAAAGGTCCGACGCGTTGGCCGGGGTCTGCCAACCAACTTACCGAGAGTTGAAGTTAAATATTCTCTCTGGGATTATTTGGTACGCAACTTTCTTCGGAAGTAAAAGAACGCAACGAAAGGGCGTTTTTTATTTAAAAAAAACACCGTTCTATAAAGACGTGCTTTGATTGAATTTTCCACTTGATGCCTGATGATACTTATTTCGAGGTTTTTAGTTTGTAAAACTAATGTATGATGTATAGAAAATAGTATACCAGTTAAAAAATTGTAAAGTTTGCTTTGAACTAATCGTAATCTTTATTATAAAAAGTATCGATTATCATACGTAATTAACATAAACAATCCGTAGAATAAAAATGCGAACAACTCAATCTGCCCACAGACAAATAATGAAGAATATCGAAAAACAAAATGTCAAATAATTGCGTGTCACCTATGCACTGAGGTATCCGAGAAGGGCAAATGTTAAATTCGTCGAAGAGATCCGAAAAAGAAGATCGGAAATAAAGGAAGAAAGTTAGTGCGTGGTATTCTTATTCTTCAAATGACACAATTTGTCAATTTGTGGTGATGAATGTAGGGAATCTTTTACCTTATCCCTTGGTTGTCATTTGCCGAATATAATTTCTATTAATTGAACGGTTATTACAAAGAAAGAATTTTGTCAAGGGACGCTGGCCATGTAACTTTTCAAAGGTGTCGTTTATACTAACAATTAAAATAACACTTTCTTCTCTCCGTAGACCACATACAATGTATTTCTAGTTACGTTCGTGGTTTATTTCATGGATTAATTTATTTTATTTTAAAGAGGTTTGTCTACAGAGTTTGCTGATTTAAGCATTTCTTTCAAATAACTAGCCAAGACTGAAATACTTTCAGAAAGTTCCCCTGTGGCTATCTTGGTGATTGGTCAAAACCGAGACTCTTCCTAGGAATCGAATCGTACACACGTTCATGAGTAAATGTGAGCATGTGAAATAACTGAACATTCGTTAGACTGGAAATTATTTTGTACACATTAATTCTTCACATTCTTCTCTTGGCGTGCAGTGTTCGTTAATATTATGTTGGTTAGTATCGTGAATTTCCGATGACGGTCAATGAACTGGCCACAGCGATGAAATCAGTTCTCCCTCTCACATTAGTTTATTTGGATTCGATATCTCTGGATCTCTCAGCCGATAGAGCTATTCAATCATCAGACGTGATTACTCGCGAGCTTAATCAAGGGAAGCATAACAGGCTCGCCTTCACACTGATAAGCTATGCGATTCTCTTCCCTTTTCTCTCTTGGTGCACGATAAGAGAGTTTTCCTCCACGAATGAATCAAATGGTTCAATGATGTTGGAAACACGCGTAAACATTGTTCCTCGATCTATTAAAAACCACATTTCATTTCTCCTTTGAAAGGAACCTTAATATACAATATACTTGTATACGAATACTATTCTTAGATTTTTCTGCAGTTGCCGATGACATTATGTCATTGTTTCACCTCCTGCCTTATAAAATAAAAAAAAAAAAATTAATTCGCAAACTTCCTTTTCAGTGGGGCTCGTGGCCTCAGAAATGTGCTTACCCCTGTTAAAAAGATTAATTTTATAAGGCAGGAGGTGTAAAAATGGCTTAATGTCATCAGCCAGTATAGAAACATCGAGGTATAGTTACATTGTTTTTGTATCCGCGCAACATAAGAAACCAAATAATAGAAACACAATAAAAATATTAGAAAATGTTCGTCAACAAATCGTGCGTTGTATTAAATTGGGCCAAGGGGAAATGTGTGATTTTAATATGTAGGCAAACATGCTCTCTAGTATTTGCTTTATGAATGACTAGCGTACCCGTGCGAGAACTTTCGCCTGTTAATCTCCACTCTTTCCCTATCCATTTCTCTCTTCTTTCCATTAAGAAGGAAAGTTGTTAATGAAACGTGTTTATTTGTTAAAAAATGTAACTTCTTACTTACAGAATATTAAACAAATACAAAAACAATGCAATTGATGTTGGAAACAACGTTTCAATAAAGGTTCATTCAGTATTATAGAGATATGTTCTTCGAACAATTCACACTTCCTTAAAAACAGCATTTAAAGTAGCTATTCAATCTTCCTTGACAGTTAGCTTTTCGCTTTCCTTGATAGTCACAAAAATATTGGAGAATTTTTTACTCTTGAGAAAGCCAAGTTAAGTTTTCCATGTGAAAATACAGGCTCGTGCAAGTAAAACTCTACTCTTGTCAATATTATTTAACTTTCCTGAATTGGTTATGAGGAACAGAGGGGTTTTGGAGGGAGGGGCAGGGCGCCAACTTGCTGGGGTGCGAAAATTGACAAATTACCCTATTTGTATGCTAAAAAGTATTGGATTATTTTCTGCGTTCTTACGTACCTCAACAAAAGCAATTCCGAGCCAAAAATAATAAAATTAATATTTTCACCATTGAATACTAAATACTATTTGTTACCATTAAAAACAATTCAGCAGGCTTTGACTTCACTTCGCTACATGGGAATGTTGCTCAAACGTATTGAATATCTTAGCAAACTGACACCTTAAGGTTAATATCAAACTGTGTATTATTTACAATATGAGTTTTCAGCTGGGCATTGATGTACAGACCTCCAGATACCGCCAATATTTAAATCGTGCGTCGGGATTGTGATTATTGGCAGTTGTCGGGTGACTTGCGCTATTCTTCCTATAATTATAAATTAGGTAGCTTTTTTAAATTAATTTACATAGTATTGTAGACCAGTGCGTTTTGATATTTGTTCTTCATTTATTTCAAGATTAGTTAATTTAAAAAGTTTGTTCTTTATGTAGTACCATAGCACAAGTTTTCCCATAGTGCCTCCACGTACCCGTGCGAGAACTTTCGCATGTTAAATTCCACACTATTGTTAACGAAACGTATTTATTTGTTTAACAATGTATACAAGCTTTTTGTATTGTGGTAACACAATATCAAATAAAAAAACAAAAGGCCTACAATTGATTTGGGACAGAAATTTTCACTAAAGATTTATTCAATATTATCGAGAGATTTCTTGGAACAATTCACAGCCCTCTTAAAAATATTTCAAGTATGTATTCAACATTTTTTGACAGGTTTTCGCTTTTTGAGGTAGTTACAAAATATTTAAAAAGCCTTTTACTCTTGAGGATGCTACGTGACTGAACAAGCTGACTTGTAAGTTACACCGAATTACTGCTGATAACCTAACCTAACGTAACACGACACGTCTTCACCCTTCACTGTACACCCACATCCCTCGACAATTAGGTACACAGCACTTCTAGACCTCGACAAAACGTTAAATGAATGTTTTCACTACACGCATAAGAAACAATCTTCATTGGTGTAAACAACTATTAATACTTATAGTTGTTACTGGGAGAGGGAATCTTGAATTAATAATTACGCAAATAAACCTCGTCAGTCCGCGCAAACCACGGTGTACACAGAAAGCATAAATAGTGTAAAATAGAGGAACCTAATCTATTTTATCGTGACGTCACAAATATAGCCACCATCACCAAAGGTTGAAATCTAGATGACATTGATAGTATCGATAAGTACCAGCAAATATTCAATAGTATATCCAAGAATATCTCATCCTGTAGATTACTACGTGAAAAACTTTTCTGTCAGCCCCTGCACTCAAAATTTTAGTTTTTAAGGCCCTAGAACACTTCGTTTACGCATTATTAAAGGTATAACGTACTGAGTGCTGCGGGTTGCATCTTATATGAATATTTAGATGCGTATTTTAAAACAAATCGTTCATATTTTTGAAGTCAGATTGCAATTAGTCACGTATCCATGAAATCATTTTTTAGATACATCATTTATAAATATTGGTTGCGGGTGAGAGTCGCACAAAAGTATTACAATATTTCAGTACGTCTCCTACTGAAATAACATGCGACAACGGAACAAAACGCCTTGATCGAAAAAAGTAAGCGAAAAAAAAATTCCTAGTGAAATGATATCACTGTGCACTAATTGCATTCACTAACTATTTTTCGCATTGGTATAGTATTTTGAAGGAGCTGATGGTTTCGAAGTAATGTTCTCCAATAATTTGGTTTGCAATCCTCGATTGATTGTCATTCAATGGCTCAGGGGTGATTTCTGTCAGGGTGCACTGCTGGTGGATTTGCAATGTTGATAGGTTTGCACTAACTCCACGGTTTTCATTTGCTAGTCAGTTTGCAATATCTGGGCGATTTGTATTCACCAGCTAATTTGTAAGCGTAAGCGTTCGTAATCACCGATGGCATTCCTAATCCCTAGCAGATTTGCAATCCTGAGTCCCCAGCTCTCGAGCAAGCTAGTTCGAAACCCCTGAAGGCAAACTCTCCTAACTTCACTGATACTAAAAAACAGCACTTCACTATGATATAAACATGAATTGCCTTTAATTAAGGACCTGGGATGAATGAGGAAAGGAAAGTATATAATCTGATTGTAATCGTATGTACATCTCTTGTTTAAAAAACGAAATATATTACTTACGAATTCACGGTGATTTATTTAGATTATTTCATTTATATACACTGAATTTAAGACTTTGCTGCATTAATTTCTGTACCCCATAATTCTAAAAGAATGCAGAAAGTTTTAAATGGTAATATTCTTGACGCGTGTGTAGAATTCAGTGAGGCAGATCGGAATTTACAAATGAAAGTGGAAATCCTAAGCCGCGTGGTAGCCCCCCGCCGTCCCCGGGGACGAGAAGCCCGAGCCGGGATTTGATCTGGATTAAGGCGCAAGACTGTTAAACAAGTTGAAGCTGATAAATCATTCGACTACTTTTAGAGAATATACAAAATTGTAAATAATAAATAAAATTGTTATAATGATCTTAAAGAGTACTAGCGTACCCGTGCGAGGACTCTCGCATGTTCTTACGTACCTCAAGGAAAGCAATTTTAAGCCAAAAAATAATAAAACTAATGTATTCGCCTGTGAGTAATAAATATAATTTGTTCCTTATTTTTTAATCATTAAATTTAATTTTTAATTCATATTTTCAGAAAAATAATTTCCCTTCTTGAATTGTGTTGTCCATAAAAGTGTATTGACTTAAATTACCAGAGTTTGAAATTTGAGGAGTGAGTGATAAAAACAGACAATTATATTTTTAATACGAATAATACGCACGTTTAGTATTTAGTATATATGTGTGGTGTGGTATTAAAACGTTTCGATTAGACGATATTTAACGATTAACTGACGGAGTGATGCGGGTTGCATTTGGCATGAATATGTAGATGCAGTTTTTAAACAAATCATTAAAGTCAAAGTGCAATTTATGACGTCTCCGTGAAATCCACTTTCTTAGAGACATCGTTTATAAAGATTAGTTACGTGTTCGGGCCGCAAAACGTATATGTACTACTGAAATAATATAGGAGACGATTCATCAGTGACGTCGGTGAATTTGAGGAATTGGTGTTTTCATAAAAAATACTTTTTAGTGTCATAAATCCCAGAATTGTCCAAAACAGAAAATCTCTCGAATTTGAAGAACATTCTTTTGAGATTATAACGAGGAATCTATTGTTCTTCAGTAAGCCAGCGGATTGGCCTTGGCGGTTTATGCCCTGTACAGCGGAATTCGATGGCTTCGCTGAAGAGAGCAGAGGGAGTGTGAACGTGAATTGTGCTGCTCTGCGGCGGCCGATGAAAGCCCTTGACAATGAAGTAATAGGTGCGCCACGCCGAGCCGTGCCGAGTCGTGCCGGGCCGTGCCGTTGGCGCAGTGGCATCTGGCCAAGCGAACGATTGTCTCCAGCGTGGATAAACGAGTGTGAGCATCTCGATGTGGAGTGCACTTCAGATATTTAAATTACATCCGTCACTCAGTGCTCGTTTAACGGTCTCGCTGAACGGCACAGCGCGACGCATAAGTAACGATTTCGAATTGAATACTCTACATGTTACGGCAGTTTGGAATTAAAGTAGAGGACGAATTTGTCACATTCGCCATTTATCCGGTTGAATCTACGGAGCCAGTAGAAGTTGTTCAGAGAATATCACTTGAAAAAATTACTATCATTATTAAATTGAGAATCATTTTCAAATGAGAATTGGAATAGATAATAAATATAAAATGCAATAGTTTTGTTAACTGTCGGAAGTTCATGTATTTACTTTTCCTTTAACTTAAAGAGCAAATTGATTTTTTATTACCCGAGGTCAAGTACATATATTTTATTTTTATGTAATTATGAGTTCAAATCATGATGTAAATGTATGGTTTATAATCTTTGCTCATGTACAGTAAGCTATATATCTACGAATTGTTGTCATATACTACCTAGCTATCTCTAGAAATCGCGTAAGAAACGATAGATATAATTTAATATCATAGTGCGTTAGTGTAGACTGTGCAAATTTAATATTTAATTTTTTTAGAGACCTCGAAGACTGGCTATTCCATTGTCATGAAAATGATAATTCTCTGAATCTACTCAAAATTAATCTGAGATTAGAAAAAACAAATAAATGATTAAGTCAACATTCTAATTTTTTTTCTACTGAAAACGCAGCATTCAGTTGGGCGGGCATTCAGAAGCTAATGCATCAAGACTCCAACAGAGCAGGCAAGAATACGCAGCACTTGAAAGTTGAGAATTCAGAGGAGAATTTAGCGGAGCATTTTGAGAATCGGAGCAAGAACTCTTCTCTTTAGGCGGTTTAGCGAGCCTGCACTCTGTGGCACAGCTTTTGCCTAGACCATTCACCTCCAACCCTACTTGCTCTGTTGTGATAAACTCTACTGCCGTGCTGCCGGCTACTCTAGGTACTTATACTACACTCTGGCTTAGTCCGTCGCGTTCTCCCCGAACTTGCCTGCAGCCTCTGGTTTATCTGCGTAGTTCATTTCACGCAGTGGATGTCAAAGACGGGAAAATCAATGAAATGTTCAGATGAAAACCGAAGAGTGCACAACGATTTTTCGTGTTGTTAGCATTTCATTTGTATTCGTTTTCTCAAAACCATTTATCCCTCGGAATTTACAAAACGACTCTTACAATTTTCCTCAGCAATTTCGGCAGCACTTTTCGTCATCCGTAAATTTCAAATTACGGTTGGGCGGAAGAGAATGCTCGATTATCTGTCTCTCAGCTTCAAATATAGACAATTACAAATGACTGAAATCTTCCTTCCGCTACTGCATGAAGGAAGAATAAGAGGGGTGTTGGTCTCGCATTAGGGGCCAATCAGATATGATACCGTGAGATACACCGCACCGAATGAAGCCAATTTAAATGCAATTCCATTCAGACGCTTAATTTTTTGACCATCGCTATTCTGTTGTAAACTACACTTAATATATGTTTATTAATAATACATTTATTAAAACTTTTATTAAGGGGACTTCAAGTAGGGGGACTTGAAGGGGACTGTGACGTCCGTTTTTCTAATAACCAGAGTCAATTTAAATTGTTTTTATATATTTTACTAACTTAGCTACATCCCGCGATTTTATTTCGTGGAAAATTCATTATACTAAGTTGATACACTTTTCATTTCATTCGTCCCTTCTCATGCACTTGCACAGAAAGGTAAGGCTTTTGATTCAATGTTCAGCACATTCTCATTATTCCGTTGTGGCAACACACAATAGGCACGCAAAGACGTCGCAGTGCGCACTGCTAACGAGCCAGCAACGAGGGTAGATCTCCCATTGTCCTCTTTCCGTTCGCGTAAGCTCGCGTGCGTTCCACCTCTCCATCAATGTACTTTGCTTATGACGGACCTCCAGTTTCATTAAGACCTATCCTCGCTCTCTTTCCGGCTGTTTTTACAGCGGGCCTCTTCTGTTCTGGTCTTCATTGTTGTGGCACAGCCCCTGGACTGACGAATTCTTCTTTGGCGCGCTATTTTCCAGCCTTCGACTGATATCATATCGCTATTATATCCACATGTCTTCTTGAGCCCCGGAATACCGACCCCCACTCCTTTCTCAACATCAGTTGAATTAAGAATAAATGATAGCGAGCGTTTAGACAAAATCTGGTAACGAGAAATGCTCGCTCCCATGTATTAGAAACTATTTTGCATCGAAAAATGAATTCCAAATTCGAGTAAAATTTCTTTCGCCAAAATAACTCCCCACTCTTCTCGCATCTAGCGAAGCGAGGGCTCAAGAAAACGTCCGTGGATAATAGTTGTTTTCCCTTCCTTATTTCAACGCCCCCTTGTTTAACCGCTGCTCTTGACATCGCCCTGTTTATCATGCATTATAATGCCTGCCCTCTTCCTTACTCTCAACAATTCACACCTGTCGTCTTGTTTAAAATTGCTTCCAACCGTTCTTTTTAAGGAATTTGTGATCAATGATGTTATTGCCGTTATTCAATTCCATCAATAAACTTAGGCTCATCTCGACCATCATTTAGCTTCCCCTCCCCTGTCTAAGCTTATTCTCGGAGGAAGAGGAACGAAAACTAGCCTGAATGATCGATGGAGTTCGTCTCGCACATTGTACGTTCATTCTCTATTAATAATTTTGATACTTTGAAACTTGTAGCCACAAACATTATCTATCACAGCAAGGAGACTAATTACCTCAGTCGTGCGGGAAACTGGTCGATACGTACCTTGGTGACGGCGGGTTCTGGGAAGGGAAATTATGGTAATAGAATTGGCGCAAATTTCCAGCAGCATGTAGAACATCGTCCAAAAAAATCAAATCCCCCCCACTTGGAAATTTGCCAACTAAGGAAAACTTTTTTACGGCTTGCGTTCTGCAATGATTCATTGCATTTGAGAGCGTATATAAATTAGTTTCGGTCCCACAGAGTCGAATATCGAGGCCTAAAATGTAAAACTTTTCGTGTGTATAATTATAGAGCGGAGTTTCAGTAGCGTACTCGCATTTTCGAAACGCGTCGCACGCTACGCGGAGTAACGGTTCACGCTGCTTTGGTAAATCCGATTGGCACGTTTTCATGGATTGTAAAAACTGTGTATTTTACTTTTAAAACTGCGTGATGGTTTTGTGGCCGCTGTACATATTTACAATTACTTCACTTTCATGCGTGCATATAACCACTTTTTTGTGAGTGAAATGTAAATAATGAGTCATGGTAAATTTTAGTCAATGAAAACATGGAAAACATATGGCGTGTTGGTTGCTTTAATGTGAGAAGTGCAATAAGAGACAGCAAGATGAGTAATTCCCTCAAATAAATATGGCACTTTTTCCAAGATCTACAACTTACAAATATATAGTGAAAACATACAGTTCAAGAAAATGATAAAATTACGCGCTCAATTTTCCTGTCAACGTAGTTGCCTCGTAGCTTCAATGTAATATTAATCAGCACATTTTGTGAATGCAATTAGTGTAAATGAATATTTCAGTTTCACGCGTTAAACTCTGAACATTTTTATAAAAAAAACCTGAACACAAGTGTGAATATATTACTTAAAGGCCAACCAAGTTTCCATATGTATTCTAGCAAGAACGATTATGAAAGAATTGAGTTTTTAATGTCTGTGTAAGCATATCAGTGATGGAAAAATAAAAACACAGGAGGGCAGTTCTATTAATAGTACCATGGAAAATGTAGAAATCATTTCTTTTTCCATTTTAAAGTTAAACAGTTAAACGAGTTTTCTCTGGAGCTATACCCTTTAATATATTTAAAATTAAATGAACTAAATATTAGTAATATGAGAATAAGACGTTATCCCCCATACAAAATTTAGTATTTATTTACATTATTCACATTGAAACATCACACGTGAACAAACATGTTTCCAGTATTTCATTTTCGGTGTTAATGCATCAGAAATTAAAGGATACATAAATAACAACGCAATGAGCAAGATAAAGGCTTGACAACAGTATATATACAATAAAATACTTATACCCACTAGAATACAATTACTTACCGAAGTAATGTGGTTGAAACGAGTTAGTGACTACTTGGCACATGAAGCCAGTTTTTACACTGAGAAAAACATTTTATTAATACGGTTATTGAAAAGGAGGTTGAAGGACTTTTGAACCAATTTTAAAATTTAAAACTTCTCTAAAATATTCAAGTCGTCATAATGGTCAAATTCTTATTAATTTTTCTTGCCTGCCCTTCTCCTAGCCTCAGACGCATATAGAGAAGTGCTGCTGTACTTGACCAACGCGTTTTGTAATGGGACAGTAAGCCTCATTCTCGCTAGGGACGAGTGCGCGCATAGAACTGTTTCTCTTGTTGTTGTTGTTGTTGTTGTTGTTGATGCTTCTTTTACCGACACGTAAAATAAGCAATCAGCGAAAATGAATAAATTGATATTTAAGATTAATTTAATTAGTGAGCATGCAATAATTCATTTATTTGACTCCATACAACTCGTTCTTCAACTTATTTTCACTTTCACAAATCTCAATTTTATTGTTGAGGTTTAAGTTATTAGTTGGGGGTCTTACTTTGGTATGTGGATTTAACCTTCACTGCACCCACCGGAAAATTGCAGCACTGAGAGAGATGCAGATTTGATAAACTGATTGTTTCCCACGGTTTTATCAATAATGTCACTTTTCTTTCTACTCAGAGTCTCATATGTTAGGAAATAGACATAATGTGCCGACATTTCAAGAGTGTGGAGTTTTGAACAAGATTGTTGGGATAGTAGTAGTGCACAATTTGCAGTATAATTATAAGATTTTTACGTAAACGCATCAATTAAGATATCTGTCCTTTGTTGTAGCACCAATAGTTTGTAATACTCTACATCTACAATTTAAATCTTACAGGATACATTGAAAACAATCGTATTGATTAAATTATACAAATAACTATAATTTGAGAAAAGGTGTTGTCAGATATCAATATTTACATTCTAAATATCTCTCCGATCGCGTAGAAATTACCTTCAGAGCTATCAGAAAATAGGTACAACATTATTATTGAATAAAATATATAAATATAAATTAAAATATAAATTGAAAAATTGTATAAATTAATTACAAAAAGTTGTCAAAAAGTAGTGTGCCAGATGCGTAAGCCAACTGGATCGTACACACCTTGCAGCGTCTGGGCGGAAAAGAAAGTTCTCCGAATTCCCAGAAGTGCGAGTCCTTTAAGAGGAGCGACGACCGGCAGCTCAGGAGGCGCGGTGGGGGCGGACCGGCCGAAGGGTAGCGACTTGTGGTGGAGGCGCGAGGACAGGTGGGCGGGCGAACGCGAGGGGTCAGAGATTTGTTGATTAAGGTACCTTATGTTCTGGTTTCGTCGGAGTCGCCTCCATTCGTCCTGGCTGTGTGTTTAGTGTTGTTTATATCCTTTTCTGTGTTTTCTGGAGATATGGGTATTGAAATTAACTGATGAACCATAGCATGGAAGGCTGCATGTTTGTGTGCGGGAGGGGGTTGTGAATTATTGTGTCTGAGTGGGTGGGTTTTCTGAATATATCAGGAGGAGGCCTAGCCCGCCCTGCCACAAAGCACGCCTCTCTTGACCCTTCAGTCGCGCCGCCCCCACCACGCCTCCTCGTGCTTCTGACCTTCGCTCCTCTTAAAGGACTCGCACTTCACAGAATTCGCATCACTTCGTTTTCCGCCGAGGCGCTGCAAAGTGTGAACGATCCAGTTTGCTGACGCATCTGGCACACTACTTAAGATAACTTTTGTAATTAATTTGTACAATTTCTCAATTTATACTTCAATTTATATTTCATATATTCTATCCAATAATCATGTAGTACATATTTTCAGATAGCTCTAATGATGGTCGCTATACGATCAGAAAGATATTTAGAACAAAAAAATTGATACCTGACAACATCTTTTTCTCAAACTATTTGAAGATATCAACTTCACCAGCAATATTCTTATTATCAATCTAACTATAATATTCTACGGTATTATTCTGTAGGGTAGAGCTAGTTAAATTGTCAAATTTGTTTATTAATGAGGTACGATGTGAATGTTTTTGAAGGTAAATAAATGCCTGAGCATTATTGCTTTATCAATTAATTATGTTATATACCATTCAAAGCATATTGAGCATAACTGAGTACATGACTGGTCATGAATGCAACAAAAGGCCCATTTCTATTTCGCCCATTAAGTGAACTTTAGAAGATTATAGAAATGTGTTTCAATGAGTTAGATGAAAAAAGACAAATGATAGTTGAAATATTTGAAGTACATAATTTGAAATATAATTTCTCTCATGAGGCATAATCATTCAAAATAATATAAATCATATCTGTGTTGTAGCATTACACACTAAATTGTTATACTGCACTGTATACTTTTGAAAACACATAAACAATACTTCAATTTTAACTAGAGGATACCACCTACCCGGTAGAATATTTATTCGACCGCTGCAAATTTCCACTTAGTGAAGACCAAAACGAAATATTTTCGAGAACTGGCAATTGTTTTGTGAAACAAAATCGTTTACAGCTTCGGGTCACAAACAAATTGCAAATGATATTTTTTTTTTCAGTTTAGAATGAACGGTCGCAACTTCCCTCTCTGTTCTCTCGATTTCGGTTAAATGTTCTCGTTTCGGTTCGTCGCCCACTGGTCGTAAAACCCATCGCAGTATCGTCCTGTAGCGATGGAACTCGAGCGAACGTTGGAAAGGAAGAGCGGGATTTCGCCCTTCGCAAGGCGCTTTCTTTCAAGCAAACGCTTCTCTTTGCGACCATCCTTCCGCGAATGACACCATTCTGCGCCGCACTTGAGTTGCCTCCGCCCCCTGAGCCCTTCCCAGGCTCAGTCTCTGCTTCCGCCTCTGCTGCTGCCGCCTCCGCCGCCTGCGCCGCTTCCGCCGCCACCGCCATCGCCGCCACCGCCATCGCCGCCACCGCCCTCGCCCTCGCCCTCGCCCCCGCCCCCGCCCTCGCCCCCCGCCCTCACCCCCGCACTCACCCCCGCTCTCGCCCTCGCCCCCGCCTCCGCCCTCGCCCCGCCCTCGCCTCCGCCCTCGCCCCCGCCCTCGCCCCCGCCCTCGCCCCCGCCCTCGCCCCCGCCCTCGCCCCCGCCCTCGAGACGTCCCGACCCCGCCTCTCCCCGCCCCGACTCCGCCCACGCCGTCTCCGCCCCATTCCCTCCTCCTCCACGTTGGCTTGCGCCGCGCACCCCGCCCGCAGCCCTACCCTCGCATCCGCCCTGCCGCCGCTGCATCCCGCTTTCCGGGTACCGCCCTTTCCGGGTCGATCTCATTCCCTCCGCGCGCTCACCCCTGCCCCCGACGCACTGTCATTGTGCCCAGCGCGCGGTGCGGCGCGGCGCGACGGTGCTCCCCCTATCTATAGGCGCCGACTCCCCCACAAAGGCACAAGAGAGCGCGCGCCAATCGATAACATAAATTTGAGGTTTATTCTTTGACGCACGCTCTAATCATATGCAAAATTACGCGCGGAATTACGAGGCTCGGCTGATCAGAGCGGTTCGAACGCGGTTTCAAAAACACGCGCACAGCCGATCGCTCCGGGCTTGTTTTCAAGTCCGCGGTTTGGTTTAGCGCCCTCAACCGCACTTCGACAGCGTCAGTGGGAGTGTGAATCGCGGTTCTTCTGTCCGACGTCGGCATGATTTTGTAAGGATGTCCGGAATTGAATTATAATGCTCTCGTAAATATGAAACTCGGATTCGGTTTAAGGACGAGGACAGAATGTTTCTGGAATTTCCTAAGAGGAATGCAAATGTCCGCGTGTATAATGCGTGGTTGATCTATTGGCATGACTTAGACAAATAAATTCTCTATTTGTTACTGTATATTTCAGTTATCTAAACAAATGATTTGCACCGTGTTTCACTGTTGCTGCTGTCCATAGATTTATCTTCGGGCACTTCCGCGATTTAATGTCACATGCGCTATCGCGACGAACATCCTTCCCTTTTATCAATATTACAGCTTCTGTTGACCGTTTTGTTTAAGCAAAATTGTTTATTTAATTCTCTTTAAGCAAAATAAAAGGAGAAATCTGCAAGAGCAGCAAAATATTTTTAGGAACTCATTGAAAAATTAATCTTGTGATCCTGGAAAATACGAATATCGTTTCTTGTAAAAGAAAATTGATTACGAAAGTAGTGCTGTCAAAAGCACGCTTTTTGCATTATGAATTGCAAGCAGTTATCCCTATGAATGGCATAACTTATTTGAATTATTTTGTTCCTTTATATTTTGCTTGTATATATATGCTACATATTAAGAATAACGTCTGTTAATATGACAAACTCCTAGAATATGTTACTGAGATATGAATAAGATTGAGAAAATGAAATTACAATATTGACTTGGAATCTACTGTCAATGAAATTTTGCCGTCATAATACTGGATGAAAAGAAACACTACGTCGCATTACTTCTGATACTTCATGCTTGGTATATTTACCGAAACCAACAATTTACAGAATTCAACCCTAGTGTGCACCTCGTAAAGAGACTACACTCTTTCTTTAATCGTTCTTTGCATTAACGTGGTCTGTATAAACCGTCATAGAGATAAAAGGCCACTCGAATCAAGGGAAATTGCTGAATATCGCGTATTTCGGCCCGTTAATTGAGGAGAATTCATTTCGTTCCGTTGCTGTTACGGCCAATCACGGCTTCAGAAGGTCCTGGATAATTTTGTTACTTTGGCTCGTCTCATCCGTGGCTAGCTCTCAACAGAGCATGTTGAAATGAAGTCTGGCGCGCGAAGCGATGTTGCTCCAAGGCGGAAACACGAGCGTTCGCGTCCGTCCAAATGGACCTAGCTTTGTGTCGTCACTTCCCTCAAATATTTTCTGTCTTTAAATATAGCTCTTCCTACATAATTGTGCAGAATTATTGCATTATTTCGGAGCTGTTCCTCTTGAAATTATTGTTTGTTTTTTCATCACAAGACTCCTAGGGAATATTGATTGATTGATTGATTGATCGCTATTTCCGGGCATTGCTATGGTCATTAGTCCCGTTAGTGTAGAGGATGTTTGATCGCGGGGAGTGGCGGTATTCCTCCCCGCTAGATGTTGAGATCCAGAGCCTGGTATTGATCGGAGAAACCTCGAAAAGCAGCAGTATTCCACCTAGCTACGTAGGAAATGTCGAGATACTTTTGATCACATTTCTACTACTGTGTATACTACTTGTATACGCAAAAAGAAAAATGATGGATACATTTGAATTCTTTACTGGACTGATCACAGCTCCAATACAAATTTTAAAATATTAAAAACCAATTTCAAAATAGAAAATACTATTAAAATTCCTTCGGAGGGGAAGTAAAGACACATGTCCCATGTTAGTAGATTTTACTGAATGTAAAAGATCCTCAAGCCTAAATGAAACCTTCGAGATAAATTCAAATCGCCTAAAATGTTTCGTCGCCCTAGAAATACCTCCGTTCTCAGCTAGTTGCTGTAAGGAGCGTAGCGAAATATGCGTGTAAATTTATAGCCGGAGTCTCGCCACGTAAACTAAGGCATAAATTCGACTCGACTCGACTCGACTCGACTCGACTCGACTCGACTCGACTCGACTCAATAGGTAGTACGGCGGTGCCTGTAGCCGAGAACAGCTTCAGACCGGTATTTTGTACAAAAATTGTAGAGACACGCCCCGATCACTAGATTTGCTCCTTACGATACTGGAATCGATTTTGTACTTAACCAGTACCTAGCATTTTTAGTTGTCTCAAAGAAACTGAAACTTTACCGTTTATTTTTGCTAATGGAAGTCGCCGAAAGGATTACAATTATATCCCCAAATACACCTAAATTCACGTCTCCTGACTATTTAAAGGCTACTTCTAGCAATCATCTCCAACATCTACCATCATTTAACCAGGAACCAAATTATGTCAAATGACCACAAAGCTATACTACGTTTTCAATAGATTGAAAAGAACGCTTAACACTTCATTTAGTAGTTCTCAAATTCTCAAAATTAAGCAAAACAAAAGAAACACATAGGCTACATAGATTTCATGAAAGCTTTTTTTAATGCACCAAAACCATGTTGTATTTAAATTCTTGTTATTTAAAATATACCAGGATATAAGAAACTTTATTCCTGTCACATATATTACTTAAAATGCTCATATGAGAAAGGAGATACATCGCCTCCGAGATTGTTACTGTTACTCACCGTTCTCTCAGTCATCTGCTTTTAATGAATGATGTTTAACTATTCTTCTATAAAAGAGAACTTTTACTACCTGATAAGGGCTGTTGAAATCTTTTCTAATGTCCATTTGAAATCGAGCTTTCACATGTCGCACTTTGAAAAAAAAAACATATTGAAAAAAAACAAAAAATGACTCAGGAGAATTAATACATCAACCATATCGAATATGAAAGATGAACCTTGACAAGAACTTGGAAATAATACAAGCTACTGGAAACAAAAATTCCCTGTTAGAAAGTATCGTCAAACAGAATTCAAAAACACATTACCTCCACTAATGAAAAGTCATCTTACAGGGGAAAATCTCACAAAAGCAACTTAAATACCAATTCAATCTCATATTTACATAGTACATCACTGAAGATTTTCAAGGTCGGAAGATCCCGAACACGACGCACAGGTCATTGAACATTTTGTTTGTTCTAAAACATTCACTAATCCACTAAAATCACTGGGACAAATAAAACTTACATTTATTAAATGTTTTCTCACATATGGAATTTTCAAAAGCGGAGTCAATAGTGCCGTAGCGATCTCGGACCGAAGGATCGCGGGTTCGAGTCCCGTCTCGGGCATGGATGTATTGTGTTCGTCCTTTCACCTCTATCATCATCATATCATGTCATCCTCGTAGTTACCATACCGTTACTCGCAATAGTGGTCGCTAATGACCTACAAGTTGATGCGACCTTAAATAACAAAAAATGAAAGCGGAGTGACATTTGTTCTTCTACAAACAATATGTTCATATGATAACTCACTCAGTGGTGTCGATAGAATAAAGTAGAGCAAATTGTCAATTGTAATTTTTACATTCGTTCTTTATTTCCCTAACATGTCAATATAAACCAACTGAGCACTCGAACGGAACATGCAGATATATTTAGGGAAGACTTAACTACTTCAATAATATCGACGATTAACTGATTGCTTTTCACGGCACGTGCTAGTCATTATTCCCGAAATTGAAGTGCATGTTATTTTACGGAAGGTGACGTGTTCTTCCCCCAATGGCGAGGATGGCAAGACCGCCGACATACATGCCGACTTGCGAACTTTCCCCTTCCATGTATCTCACACCAGCGGGGTATCGCCTCAGTCGGGACAGGCTCTAAGCCCCCGAGTGGTCTCCTGACAGGTGTGGTTGTACAGTGTGTACGTAAGTAAGGGGCGAGAATAGGACAAGGAAAGGGAAGGAAAGGTTGCGCGCGGTAGTTGTTGAATTCGACGTAGTTACGTAGCTACTATAGGAGACGACACACGGCTGAAGTGATGTCAGGGAAATTGGAGCGCAACTCGTTTGTTTTTATATTCAACGCAAATCTCTACTATCAAATTATCTAGTATCAAAGTGCGCGCGTTATCTTGCGTAATTACTCAGAGAACTCTGCAGAAGCTTGAGGTTATATGTCTTCGCTGTATGCCACTTCCTCAATGTATATGTTTACGCATTTTTGATGTTTGTCTTGAGGATTTTGTTTGTCAGAGATAGTGTTGATCTTCTGTATATAGGCTAAGTGTAAGTATTCATTTACAAATGCGCTTCTTTTCTCCTTTATAATACATATGCTAATTTTGATGACGATTGCTTCACGCTGCAGCCTTTACGACGGCGTGGCAAGTCCTTAGAAAAGTCCTCTTCTCCGCCTGCCCGCGCCCTGCGCGCCCTCCCGCGCCCGCGCGCGCCGCCGGTGCCCAGGGCGCGATGCAATCCAGGGCGGTGCGTTTTCTTTGACCCGGCGCGGCGTTCGCCTCTCGGGGTGGTGTGCAAATTGGATAAAGTCGGACGTTAATAGGAGTATGGCTACACGCTCTTTGCACACCCAGCGGCAGGAACTTCGTTATCTCAAAACTTTCTCGTTCACTTTCGCGCCATCTAAGGCGGCTCCTACATAATTCTCTTTGCATTTAGTTGCCGACGCTCGTTAGGTTTGTTGCTCCTACATGAGTGACTGTTTTCTTGACAAGTCGTTTGCATACTCACGCGAGCGCTGCACGGAATCACTTGTGGAGTGTCAACGGTGGAAATTGAGATCGATTTTTCTGCAATTCATTCATGACTTCAAAAGGAAGTGAAAGAACTCGTGATTTTGTTTTGTAACTAGGTACCGCATTCTGTAGCGCCGATGAGATGACAATACGGAAATTACTAAGAATGATTAATTTTATTCTTTACATCTCATACTTAGGACTCAGCTCTTTTCCCTTTTATAAATTATGAAATCATATATATATATATATATATATATATATATATATATATATATATATATATATTGAAACCCATAATATGTGTTTCATTACACTAATTAAATCATTAGTGTAAGAAATCAACAGCTACTTTGGACTGCGCGGTGAGCGCGCCGAGCGCGGCGCGCCGGGGCCGGCGAGCCACCGCTGCCTCCGCCGACGGTGCCACCGCCGCCGGGAGGCTAGCGTGTGAATTTCGGTTGGAACTGGGCAGCGCGCACGTGCAAAAGTTCGTTACGAGAATCGCGGACGAGAGCCGTTGGCAGGACGGCGATGAGGCAGACGTTAGCGGAGCGGCGACGAGTGCGGACGTGTGGCGGAAGCTCGCGAGTATTGCATGGACGCAGACGACCCGCAATGGAACTGTACAAATATCAGAAACTGTAGTGTAGCATGAATGTAAATAGGACATTGGAAAGATCAGCAAAGTAAAAGATTAGTATCGGTAGAATAATTAATCACGCTCTTAATAGTTGGTGTAGTGGAATTGTCATAGTAATTGTGTGGTACGGAACTGAGTTCGGTGCACGTGATCGGCGCGGGTTGAATAATTAAACTCACTGACGGACGGTGATTCACGAGGAGTGCGACGCCGTGGTATCAAGATACTGGTCGGGGAAGAATTATCGGCGCATCGGCCGTGGACAACTGCCACGCTACCCACCGCCGACGGCCCGCAGCAGTAGCAGAGGTCGACAACCCTGTCGACACGAGCGGCTCTACGCATATCATAGGTATTCAATCGGGGCCCCGAAGGTATGACAATTGTATATTACTCTTAATCTTGGTACCAAGGCGGAGTATACAATCCTTGTTGGATGATGTAGATTGCAAATTTGGTTTAAAATAAATCTTGTTCATAATTGTATTTCAATTTATGATTAACCACCCCAACGTTGCACCAACTTATCCAGGGACCCATTCACGTAAAAGATACCCTCTCTTAGTGTTATATTGCAGTGAAAATACCCGGCACCACCAGGTATGTCACAGCTGGCGCCCGAACAAGTGGATAACGTATAATTAAGAAATGTGGCCCTAGGGAAGTTGGTGAAATGTTGGAAAACAATGTGCATGTAATTGTTGTATAGTAATGCAGGGCACAGATGAGAAGCAGGCAGTGTAAAGTGTATTATTGTAGAGAACAAAAAGTAACAATACATGTGTTAGCAAAATATGCATAAGTCAAGTAAACATAATGAAATGTTGATAATTACAAAAATGTTGTTGTGTCAGTAATTGTGGGCGGATATAGGAAATTATTTGAGAGTAACCTATATAAAGTTATTATTGTAGTATTGGGGGTTATGGAAACCACACATATACATATTACAAATAAGATAATGTAATAGAATTTCAAATTTTGTAAGACATATTAAGAGTATTTGAGTTGTTTGGCAACTTTTAATAACATGAAAATTAAAGAAATGGGGAAGTAGTAATAATTCTTGTGAGAATATAAAGGTGGTTAATAGTGTTGTACAAATTGTGCACAAATTTGTTTCTCTCTGTGCTGGGAACATTTACTCAGTAGTGCATTATCTATTGGTGATGGTAAAGTTTGGGGAATTTAATAGAAAAGATACCAGGTTGGGAAACATATACTAGCAGTGTGAATGTTTATTGTGAATATTCATATGATATTATTGAGGAAAATTCAGGGAGGAGATATGACATGTAAATGTGAATGATGATTATGTACATAATATAACAATAAGTGTGTTGAAAAGTAATTTCAATTAATAAGGGATTTATTATAATCTGAAAGCATTTATGTAATAGTGTTAATGAGTTTATCAGCAGCGTATATGTGTAAATGGTAATAATATATGTGTTGTAAGGAGTATGTTTATGTATTGGTAGGTGAGTGGAGATTTATATGGCTACTGAATTAGTGTTATTGTGTTTTTGGTGGTGAGTGAGGGTTGTTCGTCATCAATTAGCAATTGAAATAAGAGTGAATTAATCCATTCACGAAGGATATACAGTGTTGTGGCGGGTATAGTTAATTAATAGGACAACTGTTATATTGTTGTCAAGAGAGGTAAATGGAAAGATCGGGTGAACAGTTTGGAGTAGTTGGGGACGAACGTGAGGGTAAAAGTACTAAGATGGAGGAGCAAAACGTAGTATTGAATTCGGAGGGGAAGGCGGAGCAGGTAGGAGAGATAGATGAAGGAATGGGTAGTAGTACCTTATCAGAGAGCAGGGATAGTGGAATTGGAAGCAGATTGGATGAAACGTCGGGGGAAGGCTTTGATAGAAGAGTGAAAATTACGTCGACGCCGATGAACCAAGTGGCAGGAAATTTAAATCAGGGGGGTGGAGAAGATGTTAATTCAGGCGCTATGCAGATGATGATGAAGATGTTCGAACAACTGAATGGGAAGATATTGGAGGGACAGAGCAAAGCAGAAGAACGGGATAGAAAAGCAGAAGAACGAAGTAGGAAGGTAGACGAACAGAATAAGAAGATATTGGAAGGACAGACTGAACAGAAAGCATTCACAGAGGAGCAGAACAGGAAGTTAGCTGAAGAATTGAATAGGAAAGTAGAAGATCAGAAGA
This sequence comes from Gryllus longicercus, assembly GCA_038098605.1. Lineage (NCBI taxonomy): Eukaryota > Metazoa > Arthropoda > Insecta > Orthoptera > Gryllidae > Gryllus > Gryllus longicercus. The sequence goes on from JAZDUA010000316.1 coordinate 767,957, forward strand.
AGTTGGCCGAAGAACAGAATAGGAAGATATTGGAAGAATTGAATGGAAAATTTGAAGAGCAGAGTAGGAAATTAGACGAACAGAAATTATTCACAGAGGAACAGATTAGGAAGCTGGCAGAAGAACAGAATAGGAAATTAGATGCAATAGGGGGGCGAATAGGACGCGCCGAAGAACAAATTGAGTTAACGAAGAATGAGATGACTAAAATCGCGGAGCGGGTAGGAAGTCACGAGCAACGGACCGCTGAAGAATTAGGGAAACAGAAAACGGAGTTAGAATCCCAAGTAATCAATCTGGGGGGAGAATTAGAAAATAAGCTATATCAGCAATTAGATGTTAAAACTGCCATGCAGGACGAGAAAATTGAAAGGATGCAGTTAGTAGTCAAGGAAGAAATGCAGGAGAATAAGCGGGAATGCGAAGAGAAGGTTGTGTCATTACGAACAGAAATTGAACAAATAAAAGAATGCAAGGCATCCCCAATCACAGCAAGCGCGACGGTACCATTTACCCCCCCAAGATCATTAAAATTTTCAGGAGACGGGAAAGAAAATCCATGCATATTTATGAAGGCAGCAGAACGACATCTAGATGTTATCAATACTTCGGAAAGGTGTAAAATACAATTGTTATATTTAATGTTAGAAGGCAACGCAAGGATATGGGCCGATACATTTGATAAGTTTCCCGAATCAGTAAAGGCATTTAAAGATCGATTCCTTGAGCGGTATTGGAACGAGGAAATTCAAATTAATTTTAAAATCAGCTTAATGAATAATCATTACAACCAGTCAATGGGAAGTTTGCGGGAATACGCAACAAGGCGTATTATGGAATACAAAACGCTATCCCCACCGATGAGTGATCAGGAAATAATATGTGTACTGACGAGACAGTTCCCAGTCACAGTGCAGAATCTTTTACGTAGTGTGCAGCACACCGACCTGGAAAGATTCCAGAATGTGTTAGGAGGGTACGACTTGACATTTGCAGGCGTACCAAAGAACAGAAATGAAGGGAATGTTAATATGGTTAGATCGGAACGTAACCAGGGGCAAGGGAATGATAGGAGCAACGATTACCAGAGAAACCAACGCGGAAGAGGGGGAGACGAATGGAGACCAGAGCCGGGGAACCAGAGACCGGACTGGAACAGATCTAATTCAAACCGTACGGAGACGCGAGGCGGGGGCGGGAATGCACCCGACCGATTAGCACAGCCTAGCACAAGTAGTGATCAAGGACACTATTTAAACTAATAGAGTCCGCGGTGATAGGTGGCCCCATTGCGGACGCGGAAATCTATGACGTAAATGCGGTCTCCATAAACGCTATGCAGCCGGTAACCTACGATACCCAACCGTGGCGGAGATGTAAGAACTCAGCGGTCAGAATCAGGAAATGTCCCACGATATCGATAGAATGTGAAGGTATAATTAAAGAAGCTTTAGTGGATACAGGGTGCACGACTACAGTAGTATCAGAAGAAATGTATGAGGAGTTAAAAGCAACAGGAAAAGAAGTAAAGTGTTTGCCTATGAATAGGGCGTATGTGATTGGGGCAACTCAGAAGAAGTCAAGCCCCATCACAAAACAAATCATGTTTCAGGCCAGGATTGGCAACCAAGTATATGAGATGGTGGCCCTGGTAGTCAAAAAATTATTGTATTCGGTAATCATAGGGACGGATTTTCTGGTCGATCACAGAGCAAATATAGATCTAGAACGGCAGGTGGTAGAACTGGGGAGCCAGGCGGTAGGATTTGACTTGGGGATGGACGAAGAGTACGAAGCGTGTACGGGCGTAATGGCAAAAGATTCATTAGAAGAACAGCTGAGGCAGCAAACGGAGAAGCAGATTGAGAAGTTTGCGGAAGAACAGAGCAAAGAATTAGGTAAACAGAAAAGATCCGAGGAGGAACAGAATAGGAAGGCGGAGGAACGGAATAGAAAACTAATAGAAGAACAGAACGGGAAGGTGGTTGAAGAACAGATTAAGAAGCCGGCAGAAGAAATGGGAAGAATCACAGAAGAACGGAATAGGAAGCTCGTCGAAATATGCGAAAAACCGTATGGGAAAGCGGAGGAACTGGATAGGAAAGATGAGGTGCTAAAATTTCAATCATGCCATCAAGTAGATGCTAGGGTAGCGGTAACAGATAGAAACGAGGGGATGACGAACCAAATCCATGAGGAAGTCAAGACAGCGGAGGGCAAAACGGTGGAGGTCCAAATCGAGACCGAGGAGGATGTTTATAAAGTGAAAGTGAAAACGGAAGAATTGAAGTTAATAATGGAAGAAGAAATGGAAATGAAAATAGAAGAAATGGAGCGTATAGTAGAAGAAGAAATCGTGGAAAATATACAAGGGTGCGAAGAGAAAAGAGTACAAGAAGAGTTTAAACAGGAAGAAGGCGGGAAAACGTCGCCAAGTGTCAAGTATGGGGTGACACAAATTATGCCTCCAAAGTCGATGAAATCTCTGGGAGATGGGGCGGAAAACCCTAAGGTAGTTCTGCGAGCAGAAGAACGGCACCTAGCATCAAACAACATATTGGAAGGATACAAGATCCAGTTATTACACCCAATGTTAGAAGAGAACGCCAGGACATGGGCAGAGAATTTTGGTATATTTCCGAAATTTTTGAAGGAATTTGAAGACAAGATTTCCGTACGAAAGCGGAGCGAAGAAACCCAAATAAACATCAAGAGCGACCAGAGGAACAGCCATTACAACTACATTACGGGAAGTCGTAGTGAATACAGAACGAAGAGCATTAAGGAACCAACAACATTATTTGCCCTTATAAAGTATCAAGGAATTAGTTGCATGTCAACGCGACAGTATTTTGTTACCGTGCAGAGCCTACTGAGCAGAGCAGATCATACCGATTTAGGAAAGGGTTTGAAGATATTGGAGGGGTACAACTTCATGTTTGCAGACGCCCCAACGAATGGGAGTGAAGGAGATGTAGGCAGGTCAAAAATGGAACGAAGTCAGGGGCAAGGGAAGAGTGATGGTATGGTCAACCATTGGTACAAACGTAGAAGAGGTCGTAGCTGGAAATGGGATGATACTTATCAAGATGTGCTCAACACGCTGGAAGCTATGTCCTACAACTGTGAGTTAGGAAATCACTGTCAGCAAAATGGGGATGAACTGTCGCACAAGAGCCAAGACATAGTAGGACATTACAAGCTTCAAATCGGAAACCTGGTTCAACATGGATGGAAAATAGTGAAGTGTAAATAAGTGCAAGATTAGTATTAATATAAGTAATCACATGTTAATTCGATTCTAGGTTATAAGTGTATATAGGGCTTTTAGCAATAGGCAAGATAGTGCGACCATCGGTAGAGACGATGTAACTAAAGTGAATTTTTCCGAGAAGCGGGAAAAATTCAAAAAGAAAAAGGGGGGGTGATGAAACCCATAATATGTGTTTCATTACACTAATTAAATCATTAGTGTAAGAAATCAACAGCTACTTTGGACTGCGCGGTGAGCGCGCCGAGCGCGGCGCGCCGGGGCCGGCGAGCCACCGCTGCCTCCGCCGACGGTGCCACCGCCGCCGGGAGGCTAGCGTGTGAATTTCGGTTGGAACTGGGCAGCGCGCACGTGCAAAAGTTCGTTACGAGAATCGCGGACGAGAGCCGTTGGCAGGACGGCGATGAGGCAGACGTTAGCGGAGCGGCGACGAGTGCGGACGTGTGGCGGAAGCTCGCGAGTATTGCATGGACGCAGACGACCCGCAATGGAACTGTACAAATATCAGAAACTGTAGTGTAGCATGAATGTAAATAGGACATTGGAAAGATCAGCAAAGTAAAAGATTAGTATCGGTAGAATAATTAATCACGCTCTTAATAGTTGGTGTAGTGGAATTGTCATAGTAATTGTGTGGTACGGAACTGAGTTCGGTGCACGTGATCGGCGCGGGTTGAATAATTAAACTCACTGACGGACGGTGATTCACGAGGAGTGCGACGCCGTGGTATCAAGATACTGGTCGGGGAAGAATTATCGGCGCATCGGCCGTGGACAACTGCCACGCTACCCACCGCCGACGGCCCGCAGCAGTAGCAGAGGTCGACAACCCTGTCGACACGAGCGGCTCTACGCATATCATAGGTATTCAATCGGGGCCCCGAAGGTATGACAATTGTATATTACTCTTAATCTTGGTACCAAGGCGGAGTATACAATCCTTGTTGGATGATGTAGATTGCAAATTTGGTTTAAAATAAATCTTGTTCATAATTGTATTTCAATTTATGATTAACCACCCCAACGTTGCACCAACTTATCCAGGGACCCATTCACGTAAAAGATACCCTCTCTTAGTGTTATATTGCAGTGAAAATACCCGGCACCACCAGGTATGTCACAATATATATATATATATATATATATATATATATATATATATATATATATATATATATATATATGATCCCGCGATGCAAGGAATTAGTGCCCACAATTTTCTCTTTATTGCATTGCCTCCGAATGTTAAAATTTCATACTCTTTGATCACTGAGAATGTTATTGATTTAATATTTCTTTAAAAAAGTCTATACTTACATAATTTCCGTTCATCCTTATATATGCATTTATGAGCTTTAAAAACTCACGGATTTAGAATTTCAAAACTATAGTTTTAGAGCATTGCAATTTCGCGCTTTCATTCACAAGCATATGAAGTCTTATCACGATCAAATATCAAATGAAAACAAAGGTTCTAAAACACGAAGATCCATCGTAATTAGTTTCTTTGATCATCATAAAATTGAGACTTTCGTTTTTTCAACAGACTTATTTTTCATACTCGCTTCTGCTGGATATAAAACGAGATAGCTTTGAATTATTTGATTAGCAATCACGTTTTGTTTTATTTAGTTTACTGAAGAGATCGACTTCTTCGTATTTCGAAGCGAAAAGTAAAAATTGCAAGGGTAAACTTATGGCTTTCTACTTTGTTTTATGAGTTGCAGAGTTCCAACGCAAATACTTAAGAAAGTAATTTTTCTTTCGCAAAATTGAGGCGTTGTATTAATTTTTTTTATTTAATCAAGTAACCCATTTTAAAAATCTAAAATTTATAATGTAATTGAGGGAAATTTATGATAGATCTCGTTTGAAAGTTACTGAGTAGTAAATGAACTAACTACAGAATACAATTCAATCAACATACAGTTATGATTAATATGATGACACAAGCAAAATGATTAGCCATCCATCGACATCCCCAGAAAAAAGTAAAATGTTAGACATGTAAGGTCTAAAGTGAAATAAAATGTATAAAGAAAATCACACACAAAAGTATTCCAACCGTTGTAAAGATATTTTGTTTTACTATTGAAGAAAGACAAAATTAAAATCTCACTTCTGCATAAAACCGTTGTTGTGATCCACGCGACAAAACTTCATCAGAATGATTGTTAAATGAGAAGTCGGAAATATTGCGGAAATGGCCACATAAAATTGAACATCCTACATCCCATTATCCTGGAAACTACAAATAACGAAGAGCAACGGTAACGAATTGCTCGTACACTTGGATGTTATTATCGTAATAACAATATTGCCCGAATATCCGAATTTTAGTGCTGTATTCGTTATTCGGACACCCGGAAACCATCATGATCCGGATTGGACTCGCGCGTCCTGATTTATCGCCCCCACTCGGCATCCATTTTCCCTTCCTCGCCGCCGGCCCGCCCTGGCCCCTCCCGCCCCTCGAGCGCTGTTATTCTCCTCGCTCCTGGCTCCTTTCGCCCCCATCTCACCGCCATTCACCCCCGCCCCCTCGATCACCCCCCCCACGCCCCGCTTCGCGCCCCGAGTCGATAACGACCGATTTTTATAAAGGTCAAAGGGGAATTCGAATCGATAAAAAAATAACAGGTTTATTCTTTAATCTGCTCTCCAATTACTCCCAACAAAAACCACAGTCTAAAAAATATGGGGAGCAGCATCGCATCACATCTGGCATCAAAAGCGACGAGCCAGAGGTGAAAGAATAATCGTTCACATTTTTGTGAGATTTTTGTACGCTGAGTTGCGAAGGGAGGAAAGAGCTATATCTTTCTATGTAATTTTCCATTCCCGAAAAAATGCTTCCTCGCGAAGAATTCGTGACTAAGTACTAAACTTGTTTCGAATAAAAAGGAATTATAAGACCTTCGAAGAAGCGAACAGAACAAAATAATAATCAAAATGTAGGAGGAGTAAACAGCAGTTTTCTTTTACTATATTTCTTCAGAAGTATAGTAATCAGAAGAAAAAGAAGTGTTGAGTAAATGAAAAGAAAGAAAGAAATACGTAGAAAAATAGAATAAATAATTATGTAATAACTTCCTGGTTTTAAAGTACTAATATGGAGGTATTAAAACTAGTGACCAGCAATTGCAAAAATTATGTTGAATGAAACAAAGCAAAATGTTTTTTTTCCAAAAAGGATCATGCACACTGCTCAAGACTATCAAATAAAACATTCTCGTTTAACTCTACAACAAATTAAATAATTTAATAAGAACGACTTTTACGAATATGGCAATAACCTAACCATATAAGGATACACAGCACATCTGTTATTTACGTACCGCGAATATAAAAGAAGTTGCTGTTCCACAACGTAAATCACAAATATTTAGTGGCAGTCGGCTTCTTCTTTGGAGCCTTACTGTCGCATGACGTTAGATATGTTGTAAGCAGTGTAAGTATGGTAATGCAAAATGCAAATATTTGATTGTGCTATTGCGGACTATTCAGTCGGTACAGGCTATACGAAACGCACAATCAAACATTTACATTTTTTCAGTGAAAATCGATGCTGTATCATTGTTTTTGTATTTTTACGAGTCCCTGAGTACGTAAAGAAACAATAAACATCTCTCATATGGGCGGAGGTTGCATTTCTTTCAATTTCTGAACGCGTTGGTAATCAGGAATATAGTATATTACAGACCAAAGCACATTGAATAAACAACATTAAAGAGAATCCTGAACACCTCATAAAAACCATCAAAAATATGTATAACGAGACAAAAATTATAATAAATACTGGCATAAAGAAGACTGAAGAAATATTAATAAATAGGGGACTTAAACAAGGATGTAGTTTATCTCCAACACTATTCAATATATATATTGATGACCTTATTAAAAAATGGAGATGCATAGCTAGTTCTGGAATACAGTTGAAGCAGAATAAACACCTAAATGTTCTACTTTATGCAGATGACGTAACAATACTGCAAGAAAGTGAAGATGATCTGCAAAAAGCTGTATACACACTGCATCAACTGGAAGAAATGAATATAATCTCCGAATTTCTAAAACGAAGACTAAAGTTATGGCCCATTGCGGTAAATATCCCATACGCCCAAAAATATTTATTGACAACACAGTGATCGACCAAACCTTCAAATTTTAATTACCTTGGTTGTGACATCAGTTATGACACAGATAAAGACATAGAAAATAAAACTAATAAATTTCAATCAATATGTGGAATAATAAACAGAACACTACAGAACAAAGCAAGGAAAGACACAAAAATGAAGTTCTATAAGACAATGGCTGCTCCAGTTCTCCTGTATGGAAGTGAATCGTGGATAATGAAAAAAAGAGACCAAAGTAAGCTCCAAGCAGCAGAAATGAGATTTATTAGGAAAGTTAAAGGCTGCATTAAACAAGACCAGATAAGAAATGAGGATATCCGTAAAGAATTAGATATATACAACATAAATGAAAGGATCTTAGAAAACAGGAAAGAATGGCGGCGCCATATCGAAAGAATGGAGGAAGATCGTATTCCACAATTAGTGATGAACTACCAATCGAAGGGAAGAAGAGATATCGGCCGATCCATAAAGAGAAGGTCCTGAAGTGCAAAGTGAAGATGGAACAGGCATTTCTGCCTAAACCTTGAAATGGAGAAGAAGAAGAAGAAGAAGAAGAAGAAGAAGAAGAAGAAGAAGAAGAAGAAGAAGAAGAAGAAGAAGAAGAAGAAGAAGAAGAAGAAGAAGAAGAAGAATTTAAAGAGAAGCTTTCAGTTTAAAAATGTAAAGTAAGACAAAAGATTCTTATAAAATATATTTGTATCTGGATAGAGATTTAAGAATAAGTAATACAAGCGCTCTAGGCTATTAACACACTACAAAATTGGAGAAAGTTTTTAGCTTCAGACAAAGTCTGTTGTAGAAAATCAGATTTAATTTTAAAATTAAAATCTTTTAAATGAGATCATATAAAATTGTTTGAAAAAAACGAATAATTTTCTCCTGATTTGTGCTTGAAATATTTTGCAATAAGTAAAATAATTATTTTTTCAAAAACCGCTCGAAACTTTTTATTTAATTTTATCCACGAAATGAATTAAAAGAATGATGCGGGTCTCGTTTTCGTCGAATTCTCTGAATTTTTGAAACTAGCAAGTTTAGAAATAATGCGAGAAAGTATGTGCTTTTGTAGAACCACGATTTTATATATTTATTGTCTTTTTATTATTTTATATCTTATTATTTCTGTATTTATTATCTTTTCTTCTATGCTCCCAATTTGACTCTCGTTTAGTTTGAGATTCGTTCACGTTTTTCGGTATTTGCTGAACTCTCACGCATTATCGCATAAATCTGATCAGCAATGATAACGTTTGACAGTGACAGCAGTGACAACAAATTTAGTGATTTATTTCGATCAAGTTATTTAGTTGTTTAATTTTAATATCGATTTAACTTTCCGAAAATATTCTAGAGAGTCTCCAAGGCTATTGCTATTAAAATGACACTTGATTGTGATATATTTTAATTGCAATTTTGGTGCTAAAGATGTATTTATTGAAACTGAATAAACATGAAAGAATAAGGTGTTAAATATAAGGTGTTTAATATCAGATGTAATTTAACATTTAATGAATGTTTGTTTTGGGGTTAATTGCTTTATTTAAGATCTCAAAACACTCAGATAAAAAGAACACAAACAAAATTATCAATAAATGAAAACAACTTAATGAGCACGCCTTTGGACTGATCATATCCGCTTAAATTTAGTTTCCCGTTAATACAGAATTATTTGATCAGGTTTTGTCGATAATGAAGTGGAAGGAAAGCCTATTATTAAACGTTTCTATTTTATTGAATTCACTACACTCAGAGGGTGGCTTCTTGATTGCTAATATGGAACCCACTTGACGACTGCAAAATGTCTGCACCTTCTAGTGATCTACTCCGCAATTTCTGGAGGTGGGAAATTCATTTCTGAATGCTCTCTGCCGTTATATTCTTTTATGTGCCCAGTGGTGCTTCTGCGGCCGCATTTCACAAAGGTCATTTTCTGCAGGAATTCATATTCTGCATTTTATGGCACATATTTCATACTATGTGAAATATGCATATCGCATAAAATCGTTAATTCATCCCGCAATAATGTTGCCTTGGAGCTCGTGCTTACGTCTGCAAGGAGAGGAGGATAAATATGTCCCTAGAGAACAAGATGGCGCCTGCGAAGCGTGCAAGGAGTTGCACAATTATATCGCGTGCCCCGTGTCTCATGTTACACTGAAGGTTCCGAGGCGCAGATGGAGTCGCAAACAACAAAGGCCGAGTGTACAAAGGGAATGCATTTAAGGGATCAAGCTGACAAAGATTTAGAAAAGTTTTTATTATTTGGAGGTTCATTAATTCAATTTTTCTAAGTTTGAATATGAAATATTTGTACTGATGAAATTGGAAGAAAAATTACAATATGTATACAGTCATAAAAGCTCTGATTATGTCAATAAATTTAAAGATGAATTAGTTTTTCTACGGTTACTTATGGAGAGTAATAAAAAGAAAATATTAGCAATATGAAAAGTATGTGTAAAATCGCATATCAACTTATTTTAAAAAGTTTATTTGCCTTACCTTTTTTTTAAATATCATAATTTCTGTAATCAAACTATAATGTGGTTCAATCCCTGTCATAGTCGCTAATAACCAAGTTGTTGATGCGACTATAAGTGAATTTAATTAAAAAAGAGTGGGCTAAATTTTTAGGTATGTTTACAAGCTTTGAAGAAAATTTTAGCAATTTTATAGGTAAAAAGAGCTCTCTTATGACAATATCGATTTCTTGATCAATAACTTTGCTTTCGTATACAAATATTAACCTTTTATCACGAATCTGATATAATATTATATCAAAATGAGATAAAGATATAGACTGTAAATTTTTTGTTGGTTAAAATACAAATTATTAAAACAAACACAGAATTGTATTTACTTTACAATATTAATAACATTTTTATTTTAAATTAGGTTTCAAATATCAAAGTGTTAATGTATAAAATAATGAATATTTAGCTCATTTATTATCTATTTATCGCATTTTCATCAGAAAATTTACAACTTCTTGGCAGGTGTTAGTTCTCCCTGAACTGGTTGTAGTGAAAATATTCTTAGAGGTTAAGTAACAAAGTATTAATTCTATTTATAGGGTAAAATGTACTTCTTAATAGTCAATATCATGCTGCTACAGTACGTCTTCATAAATTACGGATAATACAAATTTTTAAATATACTCTCGTGAGCGCTCTGAGTCCCAGCGTAGCAAAACTAGTGTATTGTACAGATGTAACCTAACATCTTTTTTATTTTGTATTGTACTAAAAAATGAATGAAATCATTTTATACGCGACGAAAAAGATTCTTAATCTTCTCGAGAAAGACGTCCTACTTGTTCCTATCACCTAATACCTTCAACACATCGATTAAGTATTTCTTTATCGCCTAGTATAATAAATTACTATTTTTGACAATCTTGCGAAGATACTAATCACAGATATTACAGAAAAGATGAGGATTCAGTAATTTTCATTACCTATTGCAACTCTTTTAAAATATTCTCTAGTGTGACAGAACTGAACCTGACTTTCAGATTGAAATATCAACTGAAAGACAAAATATTGAAGATAGAAACATGAAATTTGAAATGTAGGTTTCTATTACGGTTAAACGAATGAAGAGTTTTTTTTTTTAAATTCATCTCCTAAAAGGGTAAATCAGTATTTGAAACGACTAAAATATGTTTTATTACAAAAATTAATTTAGAGAAACCTGCAAGTGGTGTAAACAAGCTGCGGGCGAGGGAGGAGGTAGCGAGGAGGGCAGCTAAGCGGGACGGAATGGGACAAAGCGGGGCGGACCGGGTTGAGCGGAATGGGGAAAAAGGAAATTACTACCATTCTATACTACAGATTCAATTCACTCCTTTACCTTTTTAATTATGATCGTGATAAATATTTGGGAAATGCTGGGTTACTTCAGCTACGTTTTAAGTATTAATTAAGCTGAAAATGAACTTCAAATGATAGGTCATGTTTTTTGGGTTATTATCTACTTGATGAATGAATATGGGTTTGTATTCACTTCCAACTTTTGTATTTGAAAAAAAGGCATTTCAAAAAGACTTAGATTTTAACATTTTGTACTCTTTGTAACTTTTATTTACAAATATAAAAATTCGATATAAATGCGATCTTCAATACATTTGTCAAATAAATAATGAAACAAATGTCGTGAACATTTATTTTATCTAATCTAAAATCTAAATCTTCAGCTTCATCAATGTGCAGTTCATGTTAAATAAACTAATTGATATTTTTGATCATATTAAATAAAGGCTACAAAATAATTTATATTAAATGATGTTTGTATCTACATGTTTTTGAGCCACCAAGGCACTGAAAAAAGCTTGGGTGTGATCAAAGCTTTCCTTGTTATTGCGAGCACCGCGGAAAATTAAAATACACTCGTGCGCAAAATAAGAAAATTAGACAATACACTCTAGTGCGCAGTGTCTGCAAAATTTCCATTCTTGTTGTAATTTCATTACTTTAATTCGTGCCGCGCTTGCGGCCTGCTGCCCCACTGTTGGTCGTCTGTCTGAGCCTTTTTGCATGCGCCCCGCAGCAGCAGCTCGCAATGTTTTTGTGGCCGCCTTCAATTAATGACTTTCGCTTGTAGCAATCACCTTTGCATTTTATGGTAGATTTATTACGCTGCTTAAATACATATGAATGGTTTTCGTAATTTACAATGAGGCTATCGTGGAGCTTTTGCATGACTCATGCATGGATCCTCAATACGAAAGTTGAGTAATATTTCGCTTGGCGCTGCAGATGCTTTTGTTTCGGAGTTATGCTACAATATTTACACATTTTTCATGTGAGAAGATCCTTTTGTCGTTGAACTTTTTAATCTAAAGAAATGAACACTAAACACTTGATCCTTAAATAAGGTCAAATTATTACTATGTAGTCCTGGTCTTAGTTCGCATCTTATATTAATTTGCCTTTTACGCGATTCTTGTGAATTTCATGGTTTTTACTTTCCCGTATACATTCGAATATACGGAATAATATACAAAGTTATGAAATGCTGTAGAAAATCGATTTCTAGATTTCAACGGAAAAACACGTTTTGGGGTTCACTGATACCGAAAAAGTGTTTTTGTACATGTCCGGCCGTCTGTTCGTCGTTTGTGAACACTACTAGCGCCTACATCATGTCTTGGATATTTTTCAGTTGAAGAAACCCCTGTTCATCTAGCATTAATTCAAGCTTTATATTTTGATAAACATTTTTTTTTTTAATTTTGGGGGTACTTTTCATGAAGCCCTTGAGACATTTTCAAGATTTCCTCAAAAACGGCTCAAATATTTTGCTTTAAATTTCTTGTAAAAGTAGAGTAAAATACACTTATAAATAGGGCATAGGTACAATTTTGTTGACTCTGAATGTTCAAAAATTGGAAAAGTTTGAATATTTTCCGGCCTCTTCGTACTACAAAATGGAAGATAGAGATTATTCCTTCAAATAAAATTTGTTTTTCATGGCGAGTTCTTTCATGAAGGTAATGTACTTTTTGAAAAATTTTAGTAGTTTTCACGCAACATTGCGGGCCATACGTGCAACTTGAAAAAATTACAAAAACAACAGTTTTTTCAAAAATAGTTCCAATTTTTTCTTAAACTTTTTGGTAGGGATTCTGCTAAATGTACTCTAAGAGATGACATAAACGCAATTTTCTCAAAAACGAACAAACGCAATTTTCTCAAAAACGGCTTCAAATGTTTCCTTCAAACTTTTCGAACGGATAGTGTAAATTGCACTCTTTAGTATGACAAAGTTAATTTCGGGTAATTTTCTTTTCTTTTTAAAAAATGATCCCAATGTAATTTTTTAAAGATCTCTCACGCCGTTAATATGCACATTTCCTGCCATTTGTAAACACTGTTGTATTTGCGAGTTAACTTGCTTGAAAGGACTTTGAATGAACTTTTTCGAAAACTCAAACATTTTTTGTGGGAAAGAGCTTTACATTTCGAATTTAGAGTAGTGCCATTATCTTAAAAACGGCCCCAAACATTTCAAAGGAAATTGTCATTTAGGACGAGGCTTTACTGTTCTTTAATATTTTAAAAATAATATTTCGGTTCTAACATGTTAAAAAAAACGAAATATTAAGAAAATTTCTAAAAATGTACATTGGGTGGCGACAGATGGCACAAGAATATCTAGCAAGTTAATAAAGCTAGCCGTTACTATGCCTTCGCTCTTCGTAGTCTCCTCCCAACTCTTCGCAATGAGCTTATGTATCTATATAATTTAAAATGAAAATGATGTCTATAATAGAAACTGTTGCCGAGGTTCTGACCGTAGATTGGTTTTTAGTGTAGAACGCACGAAATAAGAAGCCTCTTGAAAGAGACAGATAGTGAGAATTGATAAGGTTGACATCAATCAAAGCAACACTCAATGCTTTACACGTTCAATGGTTTGCCTACAGAACAAGTTTTTTTTTTGGCATACTTCGGAAACTTGAGTCATTTATTGGTTACAAGTGATACGCACATTCCGGCTCTCGAAACCTTTCGATTCGATCAAAAGATGTGACTGACACTTGTGAGAGGTAAGCGACGTTGACAGGTTGCTAACCAGAACTAAGCACGTGTTATTGGGACTCGAAGATCGCCCCTTCAAATTATTATACACCTATAAAAGTAACCCAATCAAATACTCAAATTGTGTGAAAGGAAACAGATAGTTACTTCTTCTGAAAAAAGCCTACTGGCCTCATAAAATTAAAAACAATATCTAGTATACATGGGTCTGACATGGTTGTATAACTACCGATTCAATTTCAATCAATATTTCTTTAATAAACGGCAACAGTAATACATTCATGTTTTAAGTAATAAATTAGTATTAAATGTGTATTTAATTATTAATTGGGTTTTATTTGATTGCGTCCGTTGGTGCTTCCTATTACCACACTCTAATATCTGGTACGGTCGCACAACTGACTTCGTATTTAACAATATTTATTTAATAAATCGCATAAGAAAATTTATTTTCGAATATTACATTAAAGAGGAATGTTTATTTAATTACCTACTTGGCTTTATTTGATTGTGACCGTTCATAGTAGTCATACTCATATCGTACTCGAATATCGAGCATGGTTGGATAATGATGATACAATTTTTAACAATATTTATTTATTTATTTATTTATTTATTTATTAAACGGCAATGGAAATAAATGTTATATTTGGGTAACAAATTAGTATTGAATGTGTATTTAATTAACTACTTGCTTTTATTTGATTATGATCGTTCATACTCTCTATAATAACACTGGAATATCTGGCGTGGTTGAATAACTATGCGTTTTTAACAATATTTAATAATCTGCTAGTAATAAATTTAATTTTCGAGAAATCAATTAGTAATAAATGAGGACTAAATTAGTTTAATTAAGTACTAAATTTGTTAAACTAGAATTTTCAATCGATTCTGCCCATTTTTTAAATTTGGGTTGTGCCAGATTGACAGTCAATCCAGCGCAACCATATTTATTTCATAAACGGCAAGAGTAATGAATTTGATTTTTAGATTATAAATGAGTAATAAATGACTAGCAAATATTACATTTGGTGTGATGTAATTGTGTCAGATTTACACACCTATTCTTCTCGACTTTATTAAAGTTGAATATATCATTTCAATGAACGTAGAGAATATTATAACATTAAGGTTAAATAAATAAAGCTGCTTTTTTTTCTCATCTCTCTCATCATGTCGCTCTTCAACAATATGGCAACAATACAGCGTAAGTTGGTATACCAAACTGAAAGTATATCGTAATAAAAGTTTGTAGATTCAAAAAAATGTATTTGGAATTTGTTTGCAAACACACATATGGCAAAAATTCCATAAATGCACGAATTAATCGTCAAAAATTAATCGTTGAGCGATATATATATATATATATATATATATATATATATATATTATATATATATAATTGTAGTAGAAAGACTCACTGACGACCGAATTGTAGTAGAAAAACAAAATATCAAAAACGTTGGAGATGTTTTCGAGAAAAAGTTGGTTAAACAAAAATTTAAATTGCCTATATATCACGTAAAATTACACGAAGATTCTCAGATTTTCAAAAACAGTTTTACATACCTCATTTCAAAATATTTCTATAAGAAGCAGATTTTATTACGAGAAAATACCTATCTTTAATATTTTAGTTGTAGGAAAACTTCGGAAAATGTTTGAATTTTTCAATTTTTGAAAAATCAGTTTTCAACCAATATGAGACTTGCGCCATTCTCTTAAAAATCCTTTAGACTATCGAAGAACAAAATTTAATAAAAACTGATGGCGCCATTTCTTGAAAATTATGAAAGTGTCCCAAGGACTTCATGTAAAGTACCTCCCAAAATTAAAATATATAATTCAAATTAAAGGGACCAGGACATCAGCCAGGTCTGTCGGGAAATATATCTATTTTGGAGAAAATTGGCTGAACAGTTTAGCCGGTAGAGTTGTTAACAGACGGATAGACAGACCTGTTGCCGTCAATCGTCTTTTCGGTATCAAGGACCCACAAAACATGAATTCTGGCTACACTAGGTGTTAAAGTATATTTCTTTTAAATTTAGAAATGAATATATACACTTGTTCATAACCAGTGTTCTGTCATAAAATGTTTCTGCCGCAAATTCGCCGTTTTTTTCACGCAGCATTACATAACTTTATCTTCTTAAGAAGTTTCTTCATAAGTGCGAGAAAGTAAAAATGGGGTGGATGCACCCCCCCCCCCCCAAAGCGGAAACTTGAGCGACGAGAGAGAAGTTTCGCTGCATGTGGCTCATTTGTTTCCAAGTTCTCAGAGGCAACTCACTGACAAAATTCCGTTTATACGTTCTGATTGGCAGCTGCTATGGAAACGCCTGAGGCATCCTTACGTCACTCACGTCAGTTAACCTCCAATGTCTTTAAAATCTGACTTTAATCTTCGCAGCATGTTGAGTTACTCAGGCGTTTTCCCGAGATTTTTGAGCACATCGTTTTGGGATGGACTACGCGAAGTTACAGGATTAAAATCTATGATTAGTATTTTAACACTTGTTTCGATATCCTTTCAAATGCTTATTCCGATGCATTTTGCATATCAAGTACACGAGTAAAAGTTTTCCATTTCCCCCCATTTCATTTTCTTACTACCGGTGAATTGTAGTTCAGAGCTTTAAAATAATTAAATTAAATCTTTTAACCAAAACGCTTGCTTCTAAATTTAGAAATCTACATATATAAAACCAAGTCGTTTTAGTTACACCATTAATAACTCAAGAACGGCTGACCAATTTTAATTATCTCTAACTTGTTGGATTCATCTCCACCCTGAATACCAGAATAACTATTAAAATATTGGAAAAATTCACGAAAAAAAATATCAAAGAAAAATCAAAATATTCATGCTAAATGCAATCCGCGACTCACGGTAAGATTTTTTACTCTATATCGTTAAATAACTCATAAATGAAGCATTCTAGGGCATTTAATACTGAAATTTTGAGGCTGAAGACATCAAACAAACATAACTGAAAGGTAATCTTCAGAATGAGATCGTTTTGAATATTCTATTATATTTTTGCTGGTCTGGCGCTTCTCGATATTACCCACCTGCTAAGAGACGTGCAGAATCTTCAACTAAATGTGTATGAGAGGGGGAAAGAGCGAGAGGAAGAGAGAGACGAAGAGATAGGGAGAAACGAAGATATAGGGAGAAAACGGAGGGAGAGAGACGGAGGGAGAGTGACGGAGGGAGAGTGACGGAGGGAGAGTGACGGAGGGAGAGTGACGGAGGGAGAGTGACGGAGGGAGAGTGACGGAGGGAGAGTGACGGAGGGAGAGTGACGGAGGGAGAGTGACGGAGGGAGAGTGACGGAGGGAGAGTGACGGAGGGAGAGTGACGGAGGGAGAGTGACGGAGGGAGAGTGACGGAGGGAGAGTGACGGAGGGAGAGTGACGGAGGGAGAGTGACGGAGGGAGAGTGACGGAGGGAGAGTGACAGAGGGAGAGTGACAGAGGGAGAGTGACAGAGGGAGAGAGACGAAGGGAGAGAGACGGAGGGAGAGAGACGAAGGGAGAAAGACGGAGGGAGAGAGACGGAGGGAGAGAGACGGAGGGAGAGAGACGGAGGGAGAGAGACGGAGGGAGAGTGACGGAGGGAGAGTGACGGAGGGAGGAAGGGAGAGGGGAGGACAAAGAGGGAGATGAAGGGCGAACAACGTCTGTCGGGGCCACCTACTATGGAATATATTACATATGTCAAATATATATATATATATATATATATATATATATATATATATATATATATAAAATTGGAATCTTCCATGGTCAAGACATAATATTCCTGAACATTATATCCTATACGGTACAGAATTTGAGATAAATACATAAAAGAATTTGTCTAAAAATTGTGTTCAATCGCAATTGAGGGGCGTCCTCTTTCGCCTGATGCGTTCTGGCGCCGGCGCAGCTGATGTGCGCGGCGGCGAAGGGCGCTTCCCTATTAGGGCGCGTGGTAAACGGCATCAGCGCGGAACAATCCCTCTCTCCCTGTATCGTCCTATTGCCAGCTTAACTGACACGAGCTATGGGAGCGCGGGTGGTGTTGACAATTTGCAAGTGGTGATAGGCTAGTGGTACTGCGCGTTCCCTCCAGGATGAATAGCCAAGCGTTGCGTATTATCGAGTGCAATGTAGGGACGATTGCGCCGTTATGGTTTCTAGATCCTCTGAACGGCGTGGGAATCAAAGGCGTGCGTTTTGCATGAACTACGACGCATCACATTTGCTGTGCACTTCCCAAATAGTATTTCTTTACTATTTCTTCTTATGAAAATGTAGCTTTTAGCAATCCTTATTATTAACTATTACTATTAATCGACTATGGAACGCATCTTTTTCACGTGCATTGTTTGAAATGCAACCAAGTTCCAAAGCTGCATGAAGACTTTCTTTTCAATTGAACTATTGCAATAGTGAGCGGAGTATGAACAACATCATAACATTCTCAAATATTTTTACAGAAAATAGAAATTGTAAATTTTTTAAGTTGGCAGATAAATGGTAAAGATATGATTCCATGACCTAAAGAACAACATTGATAATTGCCGGGACTGGACAAAAAGTAATGTAGAAAAATATAATAAATCTGAATTTTTAAATTGTTGCCTAAGAATATAAACGCCACTCCTAGAAATAACTACTTTCAAAATTTTAATAAAATACCATCTAAACAAATATTTGACTATATTCAGAAAATAATAAAGGAATAGTTATTTTAATATTACTCTACTTTTATGTTTCTTGTATAATGCAAGGGTTTATTCCTACGCTAAAGACTTTATGTGTTCAGAAAATAAGAGTGAACCAAAATAAGAAGAAAGAGAGAGAAAGAGAGAGAAAGAAAGAGAGAGAAAGAGAGAAAGAAAGAGAGAAAGAGAGAGAAAGAAAGAGAGAAAGAGAGAGAAAGAAAGAGAAAGAAAGAGAAAGAAAGAGAAAGAGAGAGAAAGAAAGAGAAGAAAGAGAAAGAGAGAGAAAGAGAGAGAAAGAGAGAGAAAGAGAGAGAAAGAGAGAGAAAGAGAGAGAGAAAGAGAGAGAAAGAGAGAGAAAGAGAGAGAAAGAAAGAGAAAGAGAGAGAAAGAAAGAGAAAGAGAGAGAAAGAAAGAGAAAGAAAGAGAAAAGAGAAAGAGAAAGAAAGAGAAAAGAGAGAGAAAGAGAGAGAAAGAGAGAGAAAGAGAGAGAAAGAGGAGAGGAAAGAGAGAGAAAGAGAGAGAAAGAGAGAGAAAAGAAAAGAGAAAGAGAGAGAAAGAAAGAGAAAGAAAGAGAAAGAGAGAGAAAGAGAGAGAAAGAGAGAGAAAGAGAGAGAAAGAGAGAGAAAGAGAGAGAAAGAGAGAGAAAGAGAGAGAAAGAAAAGAGAAAGAGAGAGAAAGAAAGAGAAAGAGAGAGAGATAAAGAAGAGAGAAAGAAAAGAGAAGAGAGAGAAGAAAGAGAAAGAGAAAGAGAGAGAAAGAAAGAGAAAGAGAGAGAAAGAAAGAGAAAGAAAGAGAAAGAAAGAGAAAGAGACAGAGAGAGAGACAGAGAGAGAGACAGAGAGAGAGACAGAGAGAGAGACAGAGAGAGAGACAGAGAGAGAGACAGAGAGAGAGACAGAGAGAGAGACAGAGAGAGACAGAGAGAGACAGAGACAGAGAGAGAGACAGAGAGAGAGACAGAGAGAGAGAGACAGAGAGAGAGACAGAGAGAGAGACAGAGAGAGAGACAGAGAGAGACAGAGAGAGAGACAGAGAGAGACAGAGAGAGAGACAGAGAGAGACAGAGAGAGACAGAGAGAGACAGAGAGAGAAAGAGAGAGAAAGAGAGAGAGAACGAGAGAGAACGAGAGAGAAAGAAAGAGAAAGAGAGAAGAAAGAGAAAGAGAGAAAGAAAGAGAAAGAATGAGAAAGAGAAAGAGTGAAAGAGAAAGAGCATCACAATTTCCCATGGCATCCCCTTCGTTTCTGATCCTTTCGGATGGTGTAGGAGTATGGCCTAGACATGTGCCCTTTCATCTCCGCAGTGTCAATTCCTAGTACTTTCCATCCCGTCAGTAAAATGTCTAGGGCTGGTGAAACCAGGCGAAGTTCCCACGGGATATACTGGAGGGTACGTAAGACGCGAGTAAAGCCTAGGCATGGCCATGGCCCCTCCACCTTCTAATTATCCACCGGCAAATAGAGTCTCACAGGCAACTTTAGTGAATTAGGAAGGACTTCAGTAAGTACATATTGAAAATATGGCTCGAGGGTCACATCAGTGTTGATAGAAGTACAATGGTAAATTGCTATGGTGGCCGCGTCTGAAGAAAAGCATTAGCTGGTGGGAGAAAGTGGATTCAACCACCTGAGCAATACTTACTCAGAAGAGACTGAAAGAAGGAAGAGTTTTAAAAGGCATTTACTTTACTAGTGGCTACGTACATAAAACATTAATTTTACACAAAACAGATGATATATTCCTTAACTCCCGTAAGAAATCTCTTCATTTCCTACTTCCAAGAGAAGTGTTTACATTAATACGGAGAATAAATTTCAACGTACAAATTAATATTTCTCATTATTTCCATTTTTCGTATTTGCCTAATATATCCCTTCCTGTACAAATAAACTAAAATGCCAGTTCACCGCAAACTCAAGTTCAAAATACGGAATTTTTCGAAAACTACCACAAGCCGCATAAAACCATTACAAGCAGATGAAACAGTATCATTCTGACTGTCTCATACAATTTTGTTTCATCCAAAGACAAAATACAAACATTTTATGCAAATTCGAAGCATACCATCAAATTTGATTTGATGTTCGAAGATGTCAAAATATTCGTTGAATAGCAATTAGCTGCTACAATAGTTAGCGCTCTCTCCAAAAGTAACTATTTGCTGGAAGAACAGGTGCAGATAGAAATTAAATTATGACGCGAGCGTTTCCATATGTACCACCCATTGTGGGAAGCGGCGTGTGGGTGACGCATAGCGTACAGCTAATATAGCCACGTGGGGTCATCGCCATTTCTGGTGGGCATTGTGTGCGGCTTGTACTACATGCGGCAGAGCACACGCCCTGCTGTTTTGTCAGCCATGCATATGAACAGGTCGTGTAACTGGCGGTGACGCAATCGGCGAATCGAATTTAGCATAAACGAGCTCATAACAGGCTACATAATACAATTACCAGATTGAAGCTGGTCGAGGAAAACCAAACCGTGGGAATACCGAACTTTCAGAGTTGCACAACTTGAAACTAACAAGAAATTTTATTACCACTCAAAAGTGTGACAGTGGAGAATTAGAGATATTAAATGCGGTGGTGATTTTGACGTACACTTATTGGCAATAAATCGAGATAATTTCTATATTTCATGAAAATTACTCGTTGTGAATGCTTCACTCCACTTGCGCGTGTCTTGATTAATGACCATGTGATTTATTAATACTGGGGCTTCACGCTGAGAGCCTCTCCACAGATTCAACTTGGTTGAAATTTTTGTTTTAGGATGAAACAGTCGGAAGTCTCTTCGCAAAGTGGATTGCTGTTTGTATTATTATGAGATAATGGTTTCATTGAAATGATTTTAGTTGAGTTTTCAGTGAAATGAATATTTTCATCTAGGTCAAATAAAGGGAAGTTTTGCAGATACAATAATATGGTATTAAGTCGATTATTTACATTTAACAGACGATGAGGAAAATAATCAATTTTGCATCTTAATTTCAGACAAATATTTCATAAAAAATCAAAAAATATTGCAATGTTGGATTATTATTAGTTTTTAATTTTTTCTATTGATTTCAATTTCTTTTGCAATTATACATTAAATTGGCAACGTTATAGCTGAAGGAAAACACGAATGGCCTAGAGTGTTTCCACAAATGTTTTCTTCAATGCAAAAAACCTATTAAAATTTAACTTGACATAATATTTTCTTTTAAGAAGACGTTTCTGAAAAGTATCTATTACTTGTAACCATTCAAACAATTGAGGCTTTTTCTGACAATTTCAAAAATATATTTATTTTAGCAACTTGTTCCTACGGGATTCCCAGAATTGTCGATAAAGTAAAAGATAAATATTCCCTCCATTTAGATGAATTGCCTGTGAAAGGCTTGTTAAACACGCATTAACTCATATGGAAGGAATTGTGTTTACCATGGAATATTTCTGGATAATTTTAAAAGTGCTTATATAAATTCGCTCTTGAAAACAGGTAGCAAAAACGAAATTTAAAATATAGGCAAATTTATTTTTTGTTGTATAATAATAGATGTATAAAAATGTATAAAATATATCTGAATAAAATATTTCAAACTTCTTTTCCTACGAAAGAAATTTTACCTCAACAAATTCCATGCGTTTTTACGATGCCATCATAAATTTACAGAATCAGTAATATTTTCCTTTCTTGACTATGAAGCATTAGTATATCAAAATTAATTACTTTATAGGCATGTTTTTAGATCGTTCGAAAGCATTTGATGTCATCGTTCTTAACATTTTACTTTCAAAATTATTGTATTTGTGGCACGAATTCCTATGAATATATATCGTGAATTACGAGTACCAAAAAGATTAGATATCTTTGAGCCTTAAACAACGATGTCAAAGAGAAGAAATAACTTATTGAAATTATTATCTTTCTGATTCATTACCAATGGTGTCCCAAAATAGTTCGATTTTAGGCCCTTTCCTCTCCAGTCTGTACGTAAACAATATTTCCTTGCCATTTAGAAAGAACGCTATTTTTCTTAACGAATAATAAGAACTACGAAATAAGATGGTTTATGTGGATCTCGTAATAATAGGGAAAAGATACAACTCGGGCGAGAAAATTTCTGCCTGAGGTATGGCATAGTATTTTGATGTTATAAGATTCATAACAACAT
The DNA here is from genome assembly GCA_038098605.1 of Gryllus longicercus. Lineage (NCBI taxonomy): Eukaryota > Metazoa > Arthropoda > Insecta > Orthoptera > Gryllidae > Gryllus > Gryllus longicercus. The sequence continues at coordinate 790,796 of JAZDUA010000316.1, forward strand.
ACTATCATACAGTTTCCAAACTTGAAGATAAACAAAAGCTCGCAAAAATAATAAGTAAATGAAATCCATATGATTCCTACAATCTCATCTTTATTGAGCTTACTTTGCCATTTCATTTTCGAATCACTTGTTTGTCAAAATGTATTTGGTCAAAGGCGAGAACATACTTATTTCAATACGGATATGTATAATTATAACAAACGACTCAGGAATCATAAACAATCTCGTATCCGTATCGAGTGAAAACTGTCTCGACAAAGAAATAGGGGAGTTCAATGTTTTTATTTTCTTTTCATTCTCCTCACAGAGAGGCCAGCAGAATAGTTTAATGTTGCAAAATGAACTGTTAAGGTGTGCTTCAAATTTGAGATTAATATTACTACGTAAATATCTACCCTTTGATCATTTACATTACTGCACTATATTGTTCATACCTTGTTGTCCCCACTTCAATCAAAATTTCCAAGAATCGCCTCCCATACAACTTTGTTCGTAAATGTCACAGTACAGTCAACGTCCAAAGTTAGCTATTTAATACAGCCCCGCGTCCAGTTAACGCTTGATTTTGCCGGGAGTTATGCTTTGGACCAACTCCGAGATAATTATAGCGAGAGGAAATTCTACTGTTGTGTAAGGGTCATTTATCAAAGAGGTTCCTCACCCCTCTTTGCTTGCGCTATTGATTTCGCTATTGATTATGAACAGCAACCAATCAACTGCCGTGATGGAGGCGAGGGCGGCACCGCCCCCCGGCCGAGGAACTGGGGCGGGCGCTGCGCAGCGGAGCGAGTAAACAAGCTGCTGGGCGGTGACTTATTGAAATACTTAGGAGAAATTCTCGCGTAAAGTGCAGATTCGGGCCAAGTGTTTTGGCGTGGTTGCGGTGAATAAAACCAACATTTCTCTAACATTTTACGGTTGAAAAAATTTGACCCAAAAAGGATTCGCATTTCGGGTCAAATGCCATGGAGATGAGACAAACTGCATTTTATGACAATGTAAATAAAATTATTCAAAAATGTGTTTTATATCATAAGTAAGATGTATAAAAAAGAACTAACAAAGTGGTGAGATGAAATAAAAAAAATTAAAATTGCTCTCACTACCTTTGTTCTTTCACTAGCCATCGCTTCCGATCTTTCCTCTTACGTCAGGAGTAATATGAGATTTAAATTTGTCGTGTAAAAAAGAGGCTCCACATCCGCTCCTGATGCGAAACGTATGAAGTTGCCGATAAAATCGTTCGATTTGATCAACATTCATTTTCGCTCATATCGTTTTTACGTTCCCCCGAGTATACACTTTTAACATATACATTTTTAATAAAACTCTATTTTGAAAAACGTAAGCAGTGTTCCTATAAAATAAACCCAATAGCTTCCTATTGACTATAGTGATTCGAATTTTATCTCAATGACAGTGTGATTCACGATCATGGAATTCGTCGAGAGATGCTTCAGCATACGTCACATATAATAATAAAAGTGCAGTTTTAATTACTGATGAAACTATGTTGGTTAATGAAAGTCATGAAGTCGAACCTTCAAAAGAAATTTAAAGGAATCTGTTTTCAGGATATTTCATGATTTTATTGTCAACAAAAATAAATTGAGAAAATGGGTAGTCAAAATTGGAAATTTTGGGTTTCCAATTCAGTAATATTCTCTTGAACTTTGTTCCCTTAGGGATTTTTTTAGGCAGCCTGCCACTTCTCGCTTGTCCTAACATTTGGTATAAAATTTAATTTATATGATCCTTTTAGTTTTATGTGATCAATGACTCTACGAGTTAGTTGTCAAAAACTCTAGAAAGAGATAAAAAATAGTAGAATGTGTAGTGGAATATAACCATTTTACGTAAAGAAGGGCAAAGGGCCAACACTCCCTATTACAGTTGAATCACGAGCAAAGGGTAGAGTTCTCGTTGAGACATTTAAAAGATACAGAGTCCCGGAGAACATTTCAAACTATAGTTATGAATAAAGAAAAAGAAAAATTGAACTAGAAAGGAAAATTTGACACATGATGAAAGGATTTCGGTAAAAATAAATGTAAATGACTACACTTATTCGAACGAACGTATATATGTGGTTGGATTAAGTGATTTTTCTGCATATAAATTACATTCCTAAAATTCAAGTGTTGGATATGTATTGAACTATCAGGCATTGCACATTATAATTTACTATTGAGTAATTCGCAAACCTTTGCGAAAAATTATTTTTCTCCTTCTCTCGAGTTATTTGAGTTAATAAGGAAAATTTAAGTTAAGATTTCTTTATAAATCTTTATTGATTTTTTTCTAAGAATGCTCCACTAATTATTTGAGTTCTGACATTCATTCATTTCCAGTGAGATATGCTTTTTCATTTGTTTTTGAAGCAAAAGAGGGTTTCTGCAACATTGGCACGTCAAGCTTTGGCATGACATCTCATGGAAGCGTATGCTTTCTCACTTAGTTCTTTTGTGCCTTTTTTAAACTGAGATCTTTCTTCACCAACGAACGCGAAGTTTTTTTTTTCATCCTTGCATTTTTGCACATTCTGTACATACTTCTTCTTCGTCTCTAATACTGCAACTTTCTTCTCATTTCAACCCCATTTTTACAACTTCTTCAGATCTTACATTAGATCCCCTTCTTTCCACTCTAGCGATTTCGTCCAAAAAAACGGAGTTTAAAGTTATACGCCCGGGCAAATACAGCGAAGTGAAGCCGGTGCGACGCCGCCTCGTGATAAAAGGCTTTCACTCTCAGCCCAAGACGGCACGCGGGGGCCGCGCGTCAAGTGGGAATGAAAGCGTCTCTTTAGCACGAACTCCTTTGCGTGGCGTCAGCACCCCGAGTCTCCCTTGTCCCCGGCCCCCGCGCCCCGCCCCCCCGGCCGCTAATGAGCTCCGTCGGGCGTCCGCGTTAATGAACCGGCTCGCACGCGGGGATGAGAGCGCGCCTCCCTCCTTCGTTCCCCGGCCTCTTCGGTGCCGCCGCCGCCGAGGATGCAGGACGCGGCCCGGGATTATGCCGTCGGGGGGCGGACGCCGCGCGGACGGGGCGCCTCACCGGACGCGCGGGGTTAATTCGCGCGCGCTAATAGATACAGGGCATTCCTCAACTCTAGCGCGCCGCGCGGATCAACGGCCACGCGAATGAACGCGCACGCTCTAAGCTTCGAAGATCCTGATATAAAGAAGCGTGCCTTGTACAGAATATGGTTTAATATTCGAAATGGAAATTTAAAAATGACTATTCCACTCGTGAAATTAAAAACAACAATGTTTAACTATGGATACATCCCCCAATCTGGGCGGTGTATCTCAAAAAGTTTGTCGCTTTTTTTAACCTATTTTCTTACTACCTCTCCCTCCTAGCATTGACCAGAACTACCATAATCTGTGACTCATCTACACTAGGAGGCGGTATACGTCTATCGCTTTGTTGATGTCCAATGCCTATGTATTATAACACTATATCTTTGATTTTAATCTATTTTCAATATTTGGCGATTTTGGAAGTCTGTGGGACATAATTTCACTTATGGAATAGTCCAATTAAATACCACTCGTAATTTGGAAATTCTTAGATAAATCCCGTCCTCACATCGTGAGTCGGGGATTTATCGACTATTTCCAAAGCACTCGTGGTATTGCCTATGTGTCATAAATAAAAAAATAAAAAAAAATATACATACAATGAAGCAGTGTGAAACATACACCAACCAGTGAGACAAATGCTTACCTTTTACTTTATCCCTTTACGAATACTTCGTAAGAAGAAAATATTATATAATCGTGCTCCAAAAAACGCAAAGTTTTACCAGAAAAACTCTTATTACCGGGCTTTAATAACGAAAAAGTGAATAAATACTGGTTTCTTACAAAAGATGCTGTAAATAAGTCCTTCCAATTCTAACTTAATCATAAGCTACGGAAATATCATGTAGGTAGCTTCCTCAAAATAAGTTCACTATAAATCATATGGGAGGCTCCCTTGTTCCTCGTTCATCAATTTACGTTAGCGCTTGATTTTTAAATTACAGATGCAAGTCTTTTTTAAAGGGTTACGAATTGTCAGATATGCAAAGTATTACCCAGACACACTCTCACTCTCCCCTTTTCTCTCTTTCTCTCTCCCCCTCCCCTTTTCTCTCTCTCCCCCTTCTCTTTCTTTCTCTTTCTTTCTTTCTCTTTCTTTCTTTCTCTTTCTTTCTT